>JUFY01033070.1:0-21060 GCA_001855655.1 Leptopilina clavipes
TTATTAATTCATTATTTTCATTACAATAAATTATTTATTTGATCCAAATATTTTTTATTTGTTTTCATAAAATAATGTATTTGCAATAAATAATAAGTTATTCGTATTAAATAATTTAGTTTACTTGAATCAATAAAATAAATTAATTGTATCAAATAATTCTTATTTATATCAAATAACCAAATATTTAAGTGAAATAAATAAATGAATAGTTTCAAATAACTTATTATTTGAGTTAAATGAATTCATTTATTAGATTCAATTAATTATTTACTTGACCCAATTAAAATTTATTTGATTCAAATAAGTGCGATTTGAATAATTCAAGTTATTTGAATCAAATACATATTTTATAGATCCAAATAAAAATTATTTGAATCAAGTAAATATATTTCAAATAATTTGAATTAATTGATTCAAATAAATTTTTTTTTCAGTGTAGTCCTAATTTATTTTACTATAAGTTTTAGTAAAAAATTACTAAAAATTAGTGGAAATTCCTACTAATTTGAATTAGTGAAAGATTTTTCACTAATTCAGATTTAGAGAGTAAAGGGATCAAAACGTTGCAATGATACTGTTTCTTGGATCATTCTACAAATTGATCCAAAAAGCGGTATCATTTTGCAACGTTTTGATTCCTTTAGGTTTTCTATTTATCAAATTGATTTCAAATTTTTGGACCAATTTGATACTTTTAAGTATACAGTGTTATAGATACTCTGAAAACGTAGTTCTGTAGTTTTTCTGAGAACTTTAGCTTCAGCAACCGTTTCGTATTAGTTTTCTCCATAAGTTTCAATTGTTTTCAAGAAAAAATGATTCAAAAAAAAAGTTTCAAAAATTAGAAAGGAAAATTCGAAATGAAAATTGGAAAAGAACAATGTAGTTTTTGCAAATAATTTTTTTAGATACAAAAGTAGATTTTGGTACAATTGTTTTTCTCTTACTCTTAAAAGAAGAGGATAGATGGAGGATGCAGACACACACACACACACACACAGGGATCGGGGAACATTCTGCCAGCCTCCCCTCCCCCTGAAGAACACATAGATACTTTTCTTTCACGAGTGCATACGGGGAACGCACACAAGTGCTCTCGTGGCAGCACACTCTCATGTATATAAACGACAGAAAGGGGAAGATCCGCCTCCACTGGGTGCTGCCACGGATGGACGAAAAACCTCAGTTATAATTGTTGCCCGCAGAGAGGCGCACCATTTTAATTGTTTCTCCTTCCGTGTTTTCATTTGCAACATCGCGCGAGAGGGATATATATATTCAATGGTGTTAAGTGTTGCACGAAGCGCGCACACCAACAGTTAAGTGCTTTTTCTTGCGGCGGGACTGTGGCTCGTGCCAATGATCAGTGGATAGAGAGAGAGAGAGAGAGAGGGATCATTCAGCCATGATAAGTACTCTCTTCACATTGTTTTATTCAAGTGGTGGAAATAACACTCTATGGTGATCAAGAGAGGTTCTTCAATCTTCAATTCTACAAAACGTTCTCATGGATATATAAATCGTATCACAGGGAAAAAAAACTTGTGACTATATTTGTCTTCTCCTGGAATAATTGCTTTTCTTCAATGGAATATAATAATTGTTGCTCATAAAAATTTGAGTGCTATTAAGTGATTTTTTCTTGTGATTTTCCGGTGGAAATTTCTTTTTGGATAAAATAGCCATATACACATCGCTTATGATGAATTGTGCTTATCAATATCCGCAAGCGCCAAATACGATGATGATGGTCCCTCAACAGGGACATCATTCGACGGAGGCTGAGTATATTGAGGTAAATTTAGAAATTAGGCGAATTATGAAAATTCTTTTCTCCTGATGGGAAAATTTTTTCTACGAAACAAAAACAAATTATTCCTTCAATAATTAAATTCTCTCTCTATCTCTCTCTCTCTCTAAATCTGAATGAATAGTAAAATGTCGTCCACTGATTCGAATTAGTAAAAATTTCTACCAATTTTTAATCATATTTAACTAAAACATTAGAAAAAAAATTTTTAATTAACATTTAATAATTATTTAAAGGTAAGAGTTAAATATTACTAAAAATTAGTAAAAATTCTAATACTAAAAATTAGTAGAAATTTCTACTATTTAGAAATTAGTCGAATGATGGAAATTAGTAGAAATTTCTACTAATTTTTAATCATATTTAACTAAAACATTAGGAAAAGAAAAATTTTTAATTAACATTTAATAATTATTTAAAGGTAAGAGTTAAATATTACTAAAAATTAGTAGAAAATTCTAATACTAAAAATTAGTAGAAAATTCTAATACTAAAAATTAGTAGAATTTTCTACTATTTAGAAATTAGGCGAATGATGGAAATTAGTAGAAATTTCTACTAATTTAAATCAGAGGAAGCTTTTTCACTAATTCAGATTTAAAGAAAAAGTAGTTAATAGGTAGTTTTAATTAATTTGTAGCTTCGTGAGTAATTTTATATATATTACTTATTCTATGCGGAAACTTTGATTTGTACGGTAAATTTATAATTAAGTGCAGTAATAATGGTAGTTTCAACCAATATTTCCCATTTTTTGCAGTATTGAAAAATTTGTTTCTTTAATTACTAGTTACTAATTAAAAATTAATACAATATTAATAAATTTCCCTACTGGTAGTTTTAAATACATCAAGATAGCATCAATCATTATGGTTGTTTTAATTTTCAATGATGGTTATGAATGACCGTAAAAATTAAATTAAAATTCATTAAAGTTAAAAAATATTAATCTAATTAACATTGAAAAAATATAAAAATTAATTTAATTTAAATTAAAAAAATATTAATTCAATTTAAATTTAAAAAATATTAATTCAATTTAAATTGAAAAGTAATAAAAATTAAAATTAAAAAACATAAATTGAAAGAATATAAAATTAATTTTCATCAAATTAAAAATACAACCAATTTGTGACATAATTAAAAATACTACCAATTTGTGACTAGTTAAAAGTACCAAAAAATATTGAAGTTTACTAAACGCTACCATCTTTAGAAGTTTCATATAATATTTTTAGGGTGATTACAGTTTGTCTTCATCAATTTTTTACAAGAAGAGGAATTTGTGCGAAATATAGTTTTCCTTTGCGTTAACTAATTTTGGAGGATAAATTGAGATGAAATCTTTTTTTTTATTAGGAAAACATCAAGGGAGGAATAAAAAAGAAACGAAAGAATCTAAGAGACGTTTTTTTCTCCTTCGATAAAAAAAACGCTTCTCGAATAAATCGCGCTTTTCTTATGAAAATTGTAAATTCTGTCACACTTGAGTGATGCAAAAATAAGCATCGTTGGTAGTTTTGTATATATATTTAAAGTGACCGCACTCAACTCTTTTTCTCCGACTCTAATTACTTAAGGACTGGTTATTAGACTAAACGTCTTTAACTTAAATATCCCCGAGAAAGAATATGTCTGAAGGATATTAGACAATATTTCTCAACATGCCGATGAGAAACAAATATTGATATTCTAGAATAAACTATTAATTAATTTTTACAATATAGAATATTGTGAAAAATTTAATTAGAACTTAAATCTTCACTTAAACAGAAAAAAAAAAATGATAAAAATATCTTTTTTCAAGTTAAATATAAATAAATTATAATCTCCTGAGAATCGTCTGTCGATTGAAAGAAGGTGTCTATAAGTTTGAGCCCTCTGTATAATAATTTAAAACTGAGAAGAGAGTATAGCTCCCTCACTATAATATTTGACAGGATCCGACGATCGACAGGACGAGCCCTTTGGCGACGGCGTCCTGGGCGGTTCAGGAACCACCCCTTTGTTAATTGTTCATCTCCCGGCATCTATAACGGCCAATATCAAAACTTATCCGTCCTCATTTCTCCTTCACGCACTGCCAATTCATCCCTTGAAAACCCAATTTGTCCAACTACCAATTTCATCTGTCAATTCGATTTTAAAACCCTGCCATCATCGACAACAAACTAGTCATCAATGAATTCACACACGCCTTTATTTCACCTTATAAATAAAATTTCCCTAAACTCCCATTATCGGAATTTTACACTTCTATCTTAATTTGAAAATTAAAAAACATCAATTTCAAAAAACTGGAAAATTATTAACGAATAATTTTAAATATATATATTTTTTAATTTAATAATTTAATTATTCCTCTGTTTGGAACACAGTAAATAGTGGATTGTATTTCTATATTACTATTAAATTGATGAAGATACAATTGACAAAAGTTAGCAACTGCAATTAATTGAAACCATATTTGATTAAAACATACCAATTAATGGAAATCAGAAATAATTAGTCATGACTGATTGAAAAACGAATCAATAAAATTATATTAAATAAATTATAGAAACTACAGTTTATTGAAAATATAATTGATTGATGCTATAATTGATAAGAGGGCCAATTATAGAAACTATATTTAATTATGGTATCTTTAATAGAAACTACAATTAACTGAAGATATTATTCATTAACGTATATCTGTAATATAAACCACGCAATTAATTAAAGCTATAATTTATTAGAGTGATAAAATTCAAAACTACATTAAATTTAAGTTACAATTACGGATATTGATAATTAAAGCTGTAATTAATTACGATAAAAAAATTGAAACTACAATTAATTGAAGCTATAATTAATTACGGTATTAAAAATTGAAACCACAATTAATTCAAGTTATAATTATTTACAATACCAAAAATTTCTGACTGAATATCTACGTTATCAATAATTGAAACTACAATTAATTGAAGCTATAATTATTTACTGTACCAAGAATTGAAACTACAAATACTTGAAGCTACAATTATAATTGATGCTATAATTATTTACGGTACCAAAAATTTGAGACAGAATATTTACTTTACCAATAATTGAAACTACAATTAATTGAAGCTATAATTATTTACGGTATCAAGAATTGAAACTACAATTAATTAATGCTATAATTATTTACGTTACTAATAATTGAAACTACAATTAATTAAAGGTATAATTAATTACGGTATTAAAATATGAATCCATAATTAATTGAACCTATAATTATTTACGGTACCAAAAATTGAAACTACAAATAATTGAAGCTATAATTATTTACGGTACCAAGAATTGAAACTACAAATAATTGAAGCTACAATTAATTGAAGCTATAATTGTTTACGGTACCAAAAATTTGAGACAGAATATTTACGTTACCAATAATTGAAACTACAATTAATTGAAGCTATAATTGTTTACGGTACCAAAAATTTGAGACTGAATATTTACGGTACCAAAAATTGAAACTATAATTAATTGAAGCTACAAACGTAACTTGTGTATATTTTTCTTCTATTCCCTTAATATTATTTTAAATTCCAAATTTACTGGAATCAGATATAGTTTCTGATGTCAAACCCTCGTGTCAGAAGATCTCTTTTAGGAGCGATTGTGTATACAAGCCCTCTCCCTCAATTGGGAAGTAAATGAAGAAAATTGAAATTTAAAAAGACCCTTACACGCAAATTTTCGTTTTTTAGCGATGAGCGTGTCAGAAAGGGTCCCAGGACGTTGTTATATAATATATATTAGTGCGTGTTTTTCCTTCTTTTTTTTCTATATAGTATCCTTTGAATAAAAAAAGAAATGAAAGAAGAAAAAGAATAAGATGATATAATGATGCCTCCCGTTTCTCATTACGAGGCTTTTTTTGAACGTTCACGCGCGAATAAATCCATATTTATTGGTTCGCGTGAAAGGTCGCAAAAATGGTGTTTTTCATGTAGCAAAAGAATAAGCGAATTGGCGAGAAGAGAGACGTAGCTGGGGGATATTAATATAAGGGCTCGATACGTAATTATAGTGATTACCGTATTGCCAGGGGGCGGTCGAGGGCGTCCCTCAGTTTGCACGTCATTTTGCAATCTCAACTTCGCGGCCTAACATGCGCGCGAATTTGTCGGCAGTCCCGGGGAATCACTAATGTGCGCTTCCTTTCAATATATATATATATATATATATTTTTTCCACCTCCATTTGGAATTCATGCCCGAAATGTATATTATATAAGGAACTTCCTCATAGTGTGCGATGTATAAAGCTCTTCTGAAAATTACCCCCCGGTAGCGATGAAGAGAGATCATCAATTATATATATATGTTATCAGGATGAATAATTTTTGACATTCACTTCCGGTTCCTTGTTTAGTCAATCATTCAAGTTTTCATTGTTTGAACTTACTAAATTGAAGTGACAATAACATAAATTATAGAAGTAAACTTCAAGTATCAATATAGAACTTATCACTGATTCTAAACTTTTGACACTTAAAGCCATCACTATTTTAAACTACAAGTAGTTGAAGTTGTCACTATTTGAGGCTATAATAATATTTAAAGGTATCATTGTTTACTAGTACCAACAGTTGAAACTGTCTCTATTTGAAACTACAATGTTGAAGGTGACACTAATAGTTGTCACTATTTGAAGCTACAAGCTACAAACTGCAAAACATCAAATAGTGATGGTTTTAAGTATGTCAAAAGTTTGGAATCAGTGACAAATTCAAGTATCAATATACTTGAATATTATTATTATATTACATATATTATTAATTAATATTATTATATTACATATTATTGTCACTTGAATTATGCAAAACGATTGATAATTACAGTCGCTGCTTTTCAAAACTACTTCGAATCTGTCACTGTTTCACTACCAACACTTAAAGTCTATATATCACTATTTCAAATCACTATTAGGCCATCCATAAACTACGTTACCAATTTAGGGGGGGGGGTCCAAAAATTTGAAAAATTACATTTAACGCAATGGTAACGAAGTGGGGGAGGGGGTCTAAATAGTCTGAAAAATTGGTAACGTAGTTTATAGACGGCTCCTTAGTTGATGCTGTCACTATTTGCAATGCCAAGTCCGGCCTGTTTAGAAATTTTCAGACCTGGCCCCAACCTGGTTCGAAATGCCTTACTTTATCCTGGTCCAAGTCTGGACAATTTGACCCTAGTTGAGACCAGATTGCACTCTGGCTGAAAAATGGCCCTGATTAGGGAAGGGGTTTCGTTTTCCCTAGACATGGCCCAGGTAAGGGCGTGACGAAAATTTCTACACAGGGCCAGATTTAGCCCCTTACCGGCCCCGACCAGGGCCTCGAGTCTCATTATAATCGGCTGCCCTAGGCTGCAGTAGGGCTTCAACTAGTGAATTTTTTGCGCGCAAATTTGTCAATAATTAGCCAAAGAAAAATTTAATGAAAAAATAAATATTATTTATCTATTATTCATTATTTCAAACGATTTTTCAACTCTCGATGTGAGTGGAATAATTTTAATGCGTATAATTATTATTAAAAAAAAAGATATTTCCCTTCACGTGGACATATACTGTGAAAAGTTACGTGTAGAATTAATAAAAAATTAATGGCTAAAACACGATTGTTAGATGAAAGATAAGCGATTAAGTATACGCAATTATTGTTGTATACCCCATTTATTCTATTCCAATAGTCATACATTTATTTCTTGTACTCTGTATGTCTAACCCTTTGTGTATAACAATATTGTAAAAGTAATCATGGTTTTTGCAGTTCAGCGTATATACAATGACGCTTTATTATTCCTATATATATATAAGTGTATATAATAATTCTTTTATAGAACGAGACAATCGATTATACTTACGCTATGTAAAATTATCTCACACTATATAGTCACATTTTACATAACAAATCATTTCTAGAGTATATATCATTTGCCACATATTTAATTCGAATGTAGGTGGATCGATATATAAACTAGCAATGTATAATCGTTTCAACTTATAGAAATTATAACTTAAACGATTGTTTCAATCTGTATATTGTAATTTTTTCACATCTTAATATATTATTTTAGAAAAAAATTCCAATTTTTGACAATTCCGTGTATTAGAAAATTAGAATTTAGAAATTTTCAAAACTGTCCCTAGGCTGGTTTGAAACGTACCTCATTCAATCAGGATCCGATATAGGCAGATCTGGACCAAACTTGGGACAAATTGGGCAAGGCGTTTCAAAACAGATTGGGGCCAGGACGAAGCCCTATTTTAGCCCTATTAGAGCCAGGTCTGGATATTAGCTTTCAGAAAAAATTGAATGACACCGGGAAAAAATGAAATAAGGAATAAAATAAAATAAAAATTACTTTCCTCGTGAAAATAAGGATATAATATTTAGAATGTAGAATTTTGAATTTCCTTGAGGAAACAGAGGAGGGTTTTTGTGAGAAATGAGGAAATAAGTTTGTCGTGCGGGACTTTTATAAGGCCGATCTCCATAAGTGCTCATGCAGTTGCTCGAAACACACACCCCGTGAAATAAGGCAAAGAGAACTCGTCCGAGACTGATTTACGAACTCGTTTGCTTGAGAGTTCTACTTTCGGACGTATATGTGTACTCGCGTCCTGTCTACAACGCGAAGGCCAGATTTATGGGGTGTTCTTTAGGAGACCCTATAACTCTTCCAAGTGTTTCGTTTTTTCACGAATTTTATAGACGTTGCTCGATCCGTAATAACCTTTTTCGCTTGCGCGACGAAAACCGTGTGACTTCTCTTTTAATTTTGTCTTTCGACGAAATATATAACATTAAATTTATTCAAATATTTCCCAAATGTCTGTCTGTTCCCTCCATTTTATGCCATTCGCCTCCTCTTTTCTTCGTTTTTTAAAATTCGCGTATTTTACATAAACAACTTTTTTACAATTTAAAAAAACAATTGCGGAAAATATTTTCAAAAATGAAAAATTTTTATTTTTAGTATTTAATTATTAATGTCAGATTATAAATATATGATAAATAAATGAAGACCTCCACGGAATAACGATATATGGCACATTTTAACATTAATGTAATTATAATGAAAATATTTGCATGTATTATTGAAAAATATGCCTAAACGAATAAAATAGTAAAATTGTATATATAGAGTATACAATTTATTGATTTTTTATTATATACTTTGCTGGAATAACTATCTATGGCAAATCAAAGTTGAAAATTGTAAGCATTTTTAATTGTGCCATAGATCGTTATTCCGTGGAGGTCTTCAAATATCAAAAATTAGAAACAAAATTAGTATAGATTAGTAAAGATTTTTCCCCATGAGTTTGTGAATTGTTTTGATAAAATTTTTTATCCGATGATTAAATTATATACTTTTTCTTATCTTGCATAGATTAATAAAACGGATTTAAAAAACAATATGATCTATAAAATAAATACGGACATTAATTATCAGGATTGTAAGTTCATTACTGTGGGGTTACACACGTTCACGAACTGCTATAATTACTGATAATAGTGATAATAAAGCGACGCTCGGGCAATATTATAAGACTATATAAGAGGTTCATAAATAGGATTAACTATCGTGACGTATAAACACACGTTGAAGATAATGAAGCAATATGGATAATTGTTCCACAGGAAGTTACTCCTTTCAAGTAAAAAACAAACTCTCTTTAAAACTTAATCAAATAAAAATTACTTCCGTTTTAATTTATAGCTTTTGATAGAGGAAAAATTATTTCCATTGTGATTACAATTTTAATTAAAAAAAATTAAGTTACTACATTTTTTATTATATTTATGAATTTATAAGCTAATAAATCCAGTGCAGAAAATTTGACCAGGCCCTGGCTGGGGCCAGGTCGGGTTGCTCCAAATCGGGGTGAAACAATAAAACCCCGGGGCTACAGGACAAAGCCCTGTCGCAAATCTGGCCTCGGTCGGTCTGGAAAAGGGCAGCCAGGCTGGGGCCCAGTCGGTCGCCGTGTTTCAACCAGGTCAGGGCCAGGTTGGTAAATTTCTACACAGGATATAATATAAAATAATAATATAATGACTAGGCCCTGACTAGGTCTGGACAAGGGAAGCCAGGCTGGGGCCCAGTCGGTTGCCGTGTTTTTACCAGGTCAGGGCCAGGTTGGTAAATTTCTACACAGGATATATATTATAATATAAAATAATAATATAATGATTAGGCCCTGCCTAGGTCTAGACAAGGGAAGCCAGGCCAGGGCCCAGTCAATTGCCGTGTTTCAACCAGGTCAGGGCCAGGTTGGTAAATTTCTACACAGGATATATATTATAATATAAAATAATAATATAATGACTAGGCCCTGACTAGATCTGGACAAGGGAAGCCAGGCCGGGGCCCAGTCGGTCGCCGTGTTTCAATCAGGTCAGGGTCAGGTTGGTAAATTTCTACACAGGATATAATATAAAATAATAATATAATGACCAGGCCCTGACCTGGTTGAAACACGGCGGCTGACCTGGCTTGTTCAGACCTGGACTTGGCCGTGGCCCGATTTACGATACAGATTTCTCCTGTGACCCCGACCATGTTGTAGTGTTTCGCCCCGATTTGGGCCAACCCGACCTGGCCCCAACCAGGGCCCGGTCAAAATTTCTGCATGGGTAGGTAGTATAGTGTCTCTAGAAACGATGAGTTCCGCGTGCAAGAGTCAATAATCCAGTAATCTGCCTGGATTTACGAGATCCAGAGCTGTGTAATCATAAAATCATAAGCGGGGAATGCATAATTGAGCATCAGAACGGAACTGCGGGTTCTGTCGACGGGCGCAGATACGTATATAAGTGAGCACGTCACTCGCATCATTTCCGGTCACGAATTAGGTAAATGTAATATGCACGTTGTAACTAGAAAACTCGTTACCTAGCTTCTACCAAGAGAGAAAGAGAGAGAGGGGGAGGGGGCAATGAATTCGTACCCTCCATGAAGAGATGCAACATTATATTCCACCCGACCGATCTCGCAATTAGCAATAAACAAAAAGAATCCTAAATTGCATATTACCAGAGGCATGAAAACAAGACATTTTCTTCTTCGATATATATAGTACCATAAGCTATATATACCCGGGCAGAAATTTTGACCGGGCCCTGGCCGGGGTCAGATCGGATTGCCCCAATTCGGGGTGAATGACTAAATCCGTCCGGGGTCAGAAAAG
The DNA here is from genome assembly GCA_001855655.1 of Leptopilina clavipes. Lineage (NCBI taxonomy): Eukaryota > Metazoa > Arthropoda > Insecta > Hymenoptera > Figitidae > Leptopilina > Leptopilina clavipes. The sequence goes on from JUFY01033070.1 coordinate 11,042, forward strand.
AAAGCCCTGTTGTAAATCAGGTTACTTGGTCGGGTCCAGGTCTGGACAAGGGAAGCTAGGCCGGCGCACGGTCACTCGCCGTGTTTCTACCAGGTCAGTTATTGTCTCCCGTGCAAAAATCTTGACGGGGCCCTGGCCGAGGCCAGGATGAAGCCCTATTTCAGCCCAATAGGGCCAGGTCGGGCCGAATATTTCAATCCAGATTGAAATTAAAATTACTTCTACGTCTTGTTTTGAAACGCCTCTCTCAACCTAGGCCCAGTCAGTTGTCAAATCTGGATGAAAAATGGCTGCTGTGGCTCCAATCGGGTGAGGCGTTACATTTACTCCTGACTCGGCCCCGGTCAGGGCCCGTTCAAACTCTCTACACAGAATCCGAATTTGGTTCCAATTTGGAGGAGAAAACTTGGTCCTCTTTAGGCCCGACCTGGCCCTATCGGGGTTCTATCAAGGCCCGATGGTAATCGGGCTGAAATAGGGCTACAAATAGGCTACAATTTGTGGGCCCGACCAATGCCCTGTCAAAATTTCCACACGGATAATAATAATCCCAAAATCCATAAAAAAAAAATCAGAATCGAGTCCACAATTTCTCAAAACTTATTATAATAATAATTTTCAAAAAATTAAGAGCAAGGTGAAAAAGTTGAATTTGAAACACAGTACCAGCGTGAAAATTTAATTTATGTCAAGAATCTTTCAGTTTTGGGTTGAATTGACGTGATCTATATATAGTGTATATACTTATCGGACTTCTGTGGATCCGATCGCGCCCGATCAAAACTTTCAATGATGGATCGGTTGATATATTGTCAGACACAGTATATAAAGTAGAGTTGAAAGGGAAAATGGGCATCGCGCGCGGGTCTGTGAGGGCGGATAATAACAGGGCGGCATTTTTTTTTTTTTTTTGACTAGGGAAAGATGGCTTCGACCTGACTTTTTTTTAGAAAGAGAGAGAGAGAGAAAGGGGGTCTCTTTTGCCATGTGGCCATCGAGAGATGCTGATGGACTAATAATTACTAGAGAAACCAGCTCTCTCTCTCTCTCTCTCTCTCTCTCTCTCTCTCACTCTTACGTATCTCATAAGAGCGCTCATCGAAAATGACGGTCCATATATATTCGCCTAATATTTTCAAAGAATTAGACGAGATCGTCGCCTAGCGGAATATTTAATAATAATATCATGGACGCGGCCATTGAATTAACATATCATTATGCCCCTTATTAGCAATATTAATTTGAATAATATTGTGAGTTTTTATATACCCTCCTCATCCATTAAATTAATTACTGTTAATTTCCTGTTCATTTCAATTTTTTTCCTCTTCTCCTTTTTGTGACAATGCCTTTTTTTTAAATAAAAATAAAAAATAAAAATTTTTTTAAATTTTCGATACTTTCTTTTGTATCGAATATTTTTGAAATATAATATAATAATAATTTTTGAAAATACATATTTATTAGAATTTTCTATATTAAACAAATGATACACGTCATTGATTATAATTCATATGCTTGCTTATATATGACATATAGGAGCGTATTTATAAAAATAGAAAAGAAAAAAAAAAGTTCTCCCTTCGAGTAACTTTTTTTTTCTATACTCTTGGAAATACAGAAATCGTTAATAATATCTATAAATCATCAACATGAATTCTTAGAGAAGAAAGTTGGTTCCTGCCATGCGATATCATTGTATTCTGTATTTCGTCCTCCCCCTCCTATCCTTCCTTCTCTTTCCTCACTACAATCACCAACGCACTCCCACAATGTGATAACTGCAATCGTACATGGAATATAGGGTGTCACGGCAAGAATCATATTTTGCCTTGCCATTCGTCTTTAATCGAAGCGAAATACACTTGGGTAAAAAAAATAAAATATACGGTTCTTCTTATAATCGGGATATTATTCTATAATAGCGACTATAAATAATAAAAGTTTTTTTTCATTTATAATATCAATTTTCAAGATTGCCTTTCTGAGATAGAGAAAATTCTCCATATTTGCCAATATTGGCCCCAGGTAGGCCAAAATTCAATTTCAAGTCTTGAATTTATATATATTTAACCAAGTATACTAAACCAAGATTCGAATCATAAAAAAATAATTTTTAATTTCCAACCAAGAGTAAAATTTATTTTATTTATAATAATATTAAATATTATTTTTTAACAAATGTAATATTTACCAGTATATCAATGAAACTGAATATAATAGAATTTACATGTAAGGGGCATTGATATACTTAAACCCAGTCAACTCTATCTCGCTTACGAGCGAATCTCCATGCCATCTGGGCGGAAATTTACAGAAATAAACTGGCGCGAAATTTAAATGAAAGAAGAAATAAATTAGAATTTCGAATTTCATATTAATATGAATTAAAACTAAAAATACATGAAAAATAATAAACAAAAAATAGTGAAAATAATTTAAAGAATAGAAAAAAATTTTTTAAGGGAAATAATTTAAATAAAAAATTTTTTAAATAAAAATTATTTAAAAAATTATAAAGATAAAAAAAAATGGTAAATATATAATAGTATTACCTTTGTCGAAAAGCTGCACCCGTTAGTTTTTTTTGGAGATTACAAAACTCACTCGCGATTTTCGAAATTTCGAGCACCATTCCCGAACCACGTGTTTTAACTAAAAAAATTTATCTTATATTAATTTACATACGATCGCGGTTTTAGATATTTACGAACACTCCCGATAAAGATATGATCAGATAACATAAAAACTGTGATGAAAAAAATTAAAACACTGTAAAATATGACTCGATAGCGGTTTTAAGAAATTCGAGCACTTCCGAGCGCACACTCATGTGTGAAAATTAAAATTTTCTAAACACGTGGTCGAACAAGAAGCACGAAGATAATTTTCAAATATTTCTGACACGAATTTCTCTCTCCCACTCCTTTTTGGATTCTGAAAACAAAAAAGAAATTTAATTTCAGTATATTGTATTAAAAATAGCTATTTTTAATTTTAATATAATTACCTAATTAATTACCCAATATAAATAAATTTGTAGCAGAGAAAATTATATTAAGATGGCGAAACTGTGAACTACGATTATTCTTTTTCTAGGCCTTATGCTTAGTTAGCGAATGAAGCACCTCTAACGTGAAAATAATGTAACTCGAAAATTTCCACCATAGTTTCGTCTGCTAAAAGTGAAAACGCATGAGCAGATCTATGCGGCCTTTTTTGAAATTATTCAATTTGCATTCTGCCATTTGTGAAAATGTCTTCTCTCACCTGAGTTGCAAACTTTTCCCGCACGTAAGCGCTTAAGTCGCTGAAATTTCTTGCTTGAATAATATTCTCTTTTCAATATAAGAAATAATTCAACAGGGAAAAAAAGTGCAATAATAATTTTTTAAAAACTTGTTTTGTACTTTTTTGGGGGAAAAATGTGAAATAATAATTTTTTAAAACCTTGTTTTGTACTTTTTTCGGGGAAAATTGTGCAATAATAATTTTTTAAAAACTTGTTTTGTACTTTTTTCGGGGAAAATTGTGCAATAATAATTTTTTAAAAATTTGTTTTGTACTTTTTTCGGGGAAAATTGTGCAATAATAATTTTTTTAAAAATTCAGAAACAAAATAATAGATTCGTTTTCATATTAAAGGACAAAGATGTGTACTCGAAGATGAAGGTTTTGTGAATTACAATATATGTAAACGTTTTACGTGCACTTTAATTAACCCACATGAGTGGTGGTATTTCGTGATGATAGGTTTTCGCACGAGACACCCTGTAATATTGCGGACATCCATTGCTTTTGAAACGAGCCTTAATCTCCTTCTTGTTGGGAGCAAATATAAAACATCCCTCCTTTTCTCAAATGTATAACACCTCGCATCGTTCTGCGCGCCACTTTCTTTGTATTCTTTCCACCAAGGGTGGAACTAGTTCACACCCTTTTGTGAAACCAGGACACGCGATGTTCGCATCATCAACACTTTATACACACAAGAAACACACATACAATATATATGTTTACATACAAAACATAATATATTTCAGAAAAATTTTAAATGAAATTTCAAAAAAAAAAAATTCACTTACACCAGGTAATTAAAATTCACGCCTTATTGATTTCTTTTTTTTCGTTATCCTCACTTATACTGTATAATTATTTCTGCTCTACAATAATTTCGAAAAATTGTCGATTCGATAAATCAAGGCTATTATTCTAATGACTTAATTATATAAACACACATAAATAGATATATAGAGAAATGGAGACATAAAAAGATACATGATTAATAAGAAGATGATTTCTTTTAATGTTTTATATTTTTTCCTCTCCGCCATTCACTTGGTAAATAATAATTATAGACATAAATGTCGAGTGTTTTTACCAATGAAGATAATTTATTAGGTGATGCAATTTGTGAGGCAGGATGTCCATAAATGAACCGAGAAAATCGAGGACACCATTAGTCCCTGATTTTCTATATATAATAATAATAAAAAAAAAAAGAAGAAAATCAAACCGGATCAGATGAGATGAGTGGTTCTATAAATGGTTTTTAGAAAATTATTAACGAATGCCAGAGTGGCGCCAAAGTCTTTTCTTTCATTGAAGAATGAAAAAAAGGAGGGAAAAAAAACTTTCATCCTAATGCGGTGTAGAGACCTTGTGTCTACAAAACAATAATTCATCATTGGCATCATCACATATGAATTTAGACCAAACGTTTCTTTTATAAAATAATATCGCATTTATATTATTATCGAAATTAATAATACAATTGGGTTCGGATTATAATTGATTGGAAATACAATTGGTTTCAACTACAATTAATTCGAATTCCAATTAATTCGAACTACAATTAGTTCGAATTCCAATTAATTCGAACTACAATTAGTTCGAATTCCAATTAAGTCGAACTGCAATTAGTTCGAATTCCAATTAAGTCGAACTACAATTAGTTCGAATTATAATTGGTTCGAACTACAATTAGTTTAAATTATAATTGGTTCGAACTACAATTAGTTAGAATTATACTTGGTTCGAACTACAATTAGTTCGAATTCCAATTAATTCGAACTACAATTAGTTCGAATTATAATTGGTTCGAACTACAATTAGTTCGAATTCCAAATAATTCGAACTACAATTAGTTCGAATTCCAATTAAGTCGAACTACAATTAGTTCGAATTATAATTGGTTCGAACTACAAATAGTTTGAATTATAATTGGTTCGAACTACAATTAGTTTGAATTATAATTGGTTTGAACTACAATTAGTTCGAATTATAATTGGTTCGAACTGCAATTAGTTCGAATTATAATTGGTTCGAACTACAATTGGTTTGGACTAAAATTTAGTTGGAAAACAGTTGGTTTAAACTACAATTGTTGTTCAATTAAATACAATTGATCCAAAAATACAAAAATAATGGTTCGAAATAAAATTGGTTGTTAAATATCTGCTGATTTTTCATAAAGTAACGATAAAGTAAAAGGAAACGGATTGTTGGTGTATATATTATATGTCAACAATTGCAAAAGTTCCATTTGCGTTAAGTGGTCAATAACCCTCTTTTAATTCCACATACAAATACATTAATGTATATAGTTACGGCAGTGGCACTATTTAAGTATATAGTAATTGACCACTTCTTTCATCAAGCCTTTCTTATTATGTTCACTCCACACAAGTTGAGTATAAATACATATATATATATATATATACATATATGCATACTTGGATTTGAATTTCAAACTCTCCCGATTAAAAACACATTAGAAGCTTATGAGATCATTTATATAGTGCTTGTTCAAGTTCCTTCGACTTTCCCTTATAAGGTCGTCTGCAGGCCCGATATTGCATGATATTCAAGAATTTAATGGACTCCTAGCAAGTCGTTATCTTTTGAATATTTCACGCCCCTTTCAGTGAAAATCATAAGGTAACTCAAAAGCTGTTACATTATTAATGCACCGGATTATTGGAATAAAAAGGAAAAATATAAATCTATGCATTATTCTTTTTCATATATATATAATAGAAATTCTATATATAAATAATATGAAACATTAGGAAGTGACATAATTTGACGATATTCAAATTTAACTGAAATTTATGGTAAAATTATTCAAAAAAAAGTAGAGTTTGTTATAAATGCTTATCATATATAGTGAATTTAATCGACATTGTAAATTAAATTCCCCTTAAATCCAGAATAAACACACGGCTCGAGTAGAGCCCGTCCTGGCTCTGTCCGGGTCCAATAAGGGCCTGATTTAATACCGTTTTTAAACATTTGTTTGTAAAATAAATGATTTTAAACTTACAAAAATTTTCCTTTCGATATTTGCAATTTTCCAGAAAGAACAAAATCCAATCAAGTTCATTCAATGTTAAATTAAACTCTTCTTCATACACAAAACGAGAATGAAAAATATTTTTTCTATACAACTGTTAATTAGTATGTCACGTTTGGAAAAATTCTCGATTCATATTACCACAACATAGTAGATATATGTTATAAAGTATTAGTAAAAAAAGAAAAAAGGAAAAATTATTGATATAAAAGGAAAGAAAAAACTTCCGAGCAGGAGATATAACCAAGGGTGAGGGGGGTAACCGAGGGGCGAAAGGGGAAATAAAAGAAGAGGCGGAAGAGTTAAGTCGGTGCGCGTGCTTTCCCCCAGATTGCAGTTTGAAGAGAGTAAAGTGCGCGCGCATTTCACGGTTAAATTACGGTTCTCGCTGTGAAGATAACCAAATGGTGGGGAGAGCGAAAGTCCAAGTGGGCTTTGCTTAGGGGCGGTATGGGGCGGCGATCCATTCTCCCGGTTGCCCGCCCCACAGTTCTGCCCCCTTTTTTGCCTGGAGGTCGGCTGCACGGTTACAATATTCCCTCTACTACTATACCAGCTCCACCAAACCCGGACGTGTTTCGTTGAGAGAAGAACCGAAACGTTTTCCCGGCAGTCTGTCACGGGGCGAAGAGCGGGAACCACACGCTAACCGGTTCCCCCTAAACTTTTAGAAACGTTTTTTCTTCAACCCATAAGTATAAATTTTTTCCAATTTCAATTTCTTTTTTTAATTTATTTATTTTCTCGAACCTATCGCGAGTAATAATTGATTTTTGATTACGAACAATTTTGTGATATTACACGGGTTTTTTTTGTTGTTGTTGTTGTTGTTGTTGTTGTATACTTGAGATAAAGATTGTTGTCGGTGGGAATAAGTTTGCTTCCCCCTTTGGGAAGCTGGATCTCTGGCAAGAGGCCTTTCACGAGATGCTGACTGACATGACACCAGCGGCGGCTGGTCAACTCTATCCGCAACTACAATCAATCAGCAAGACACCAGTTCATGGTCATGTGGTGAGTGTCACTATTCTCAGTGTTGTGTGATGATAATAGTAAGAAGTTCCTTAAATTTATCAATCGCCGTCGGAGGAAGTCAATCCGGAAAAAGTGCGCGTTTGATGCCAATTGACTATATAGATTGTTATCTTAAGCCGGGTACATCGCAGGTAAAAATGGGAAATCTTACCAGAAGATCAGGTGCTACTGTATGACTTGTCACCTACCAAAGATGGTTTCGGATCAATGCGATCAGGATAAGATCAACGGTCCTGTCGGCAAATTAGTACCTGCTTCCTTTAGTGTCTTTGAATTAGCTTCTTCTTTTGTGTGCTTCATCTTTGATCATATACTTTGTGCCGTGTGCTTCTGATCCTTATCGTGATTGCCCCTTCGAATATGAACACAGTCATTCCGTCTATTAGAGATGGTGACTCTATCAATATATATAATATATAAATGCTTGGATAATTATATGGTACCGACGTCACTCGTCATGTTTTCTTTGACCATCATTTTTCGAACCGGGGAACTTTGATCTTCAGAGGATAACAGCAATAACTATCATGTTGTCTTTAGATCTCGTACCGAACAGAAAATCATTCGGGATGTTGCGTCTCTTTCATTGATTATTCTTTTCTTTCTTGAAACCCAAATCTTCTTCTTCTACCAGAAGAGACCGTATTAGTGCAATATTTCTTCTATAATCTGCTATTTTTCCCATCCTCGTTTTTTGAAAATTTACTTGCATCATTTTGATTACTGTCGCTTCTATTTCTGAAAATTTTTTCAGTTTCCAACATCATGTTGGAAACTTCTTTGATGTAACATCTTTGCATTTGAATCGATCAATTTCTTGTTACTTTCTGAAGCATCTTCTTAATTTTGTGACATGTTTGTACTTGAATCATACAAATATAGTTAAATCATTGTTCTTCTCTTGTTGCTTTTGGAAGCATCTTCTTAATTTTGAAACATGTTTGTATCATCAGTTAAGTGAGCATCATTTTTCCTTGTTGCTTTCTGAAACATCTTCTTAATTTTGCAACAAATTTATGTATTTGGATCGAACAATAGAGCATAATTGTTTTGTATTTCTTGTTCCTTCTTGAACCATCTTCTTAATGTTGCAACATTATCCGTAATTATTATTGTAGCATCTTTGTTTTTGAATCTGCTGCATATTTGCCAAATCCTTAAGAAGCTATTTCTTGTTGCTTCCTGAACCATCTTCTTAATGTTGCAACATTATCCGTAATTATTATTGTAGCACCTTTGTTTTTTTTCTGCAACTTCCTTTTGCTTCCTCCTGCTCTTTTCTGTATCTTCTATTATTTCCTTTTCTTTTCTACAGATCTTTCAAATCTTTCCCTTTTTGGAAATTTTTCTTTTTCTGATATCAGAAAAAGAAATGTTACAACACATGCTGCAACATCTTTCATAGGAAAATACTGTCTATACTTTACCGCACCTTTTCCAGCACAACTGGAGCATAATTTTTCTACCATTTTTAATATAAATACCCATCATCCTAATTATATATACTAATCATGCGATGCATTTTTTTTTTCATCAAAAATAAGAGCATGACTGCGCGTATTTTGAGCACACTCGAAACGTATTATCTCCCTATATCCTTAAAATACCATATTTATTTCCTGATCCTTGACAAAAAAAAATGCATAAAAGAACTCGACAATTCACAAGGGAAATCCTCTTTTGACTAATATGCGCACTTCTGACAAGAGCAAAAGTCCTCCTGATCCCTTGCGGATTATCCGTTTCTGTTTTGACATGAAACGACAGTATTCATCCGCATTACTGATGATGGTTCAACATCATCGAGTTTCTTTATTTCGAAAGAAATAGGAACTCTTTCTCCCTCCACTCTCTTTTTGCTTATGCTAAATATTAAAACACGTGTTCGCGATTTTTATTTTATGACTCGACATAAGAACGCTCTCGCCAATGATTTACGAGTCAAACGTAAAAAAGTAATTAAATCCTCGGCATCGAGAAAAAAAAGGCCATACACGAATATTAATTAAGTGCGCATAGAGAGAAGTCCTTTTGGACCACGTCTCCTGATGGTTGTGTGTATATATATACCCACATACTGAAAATTAATCTCTTTGCACGCACCAAACGTCGCGACACACGTGCGTGTCGCACTTTTTTCTCTTCTTCTTCCTCTTCTTCTTTTTTTTGAAAAAAATCTCTTTCTTAATTCTTGCGTCATCATATACGCCCTTGCTCTAAACTTTATAATACACGCGGCACGATTCATCGATAATCAATCGACAGTTCGTGGAATTGGAAGATAGAGAGAGAGAAGCACCTGCTCGAAGATAATTTGCTTGGACGATGATGAACTTTACTGTATATATGATGTGTGTTCATTATCATTGGCGGATTCTTTCGAAATCCAAAAGGCAATTTGTCATATTGAGGCAAGTCAAACATTAAGCAAACAGAACCATCTTTTGATCATCTTCGATATGATTTATTTCGTTTTTACCCTGATTCTCAACTATCTACTCGTCGATTATCATCATTATTATTATTATTATTATTATTATTATTATTATTGTTATTTATATTAATATTATTATTTATTATTATTTATTATTATTTAATATTATTATTATTATTATTATTATTATTATTA
>JUFY01033070.1:21080-38277 GCA_001855655.1 Leptopilina clavipes
TAATATTACTGTAATATTTCCTGTAATATTACCTTGAGGCGGACATTTTAATATTACTGTAATATTACTGTAATATTACAAGTAACATTACTAATATTACATGTAATATCACAGTAATATTACAGTAATATTACGTGCTACTTGGGGATTGTTTCTTAATTATCAGTAAACTAATTACATCCAAAGGTAATACAGACTCAAGAATATGAATAACTGTGAATAAATTAACGAATATAGGTTTCTTAAAAACTGCTTCTGATGTTACGACTTTAGGTGACTTTTATGTGCGTTGCTTGAAAAGTAATTTCCAAAGGGGAGGAGTCCCATAAAGGCAAGTTGTTTTTATCTCAAAGAAACAGCGTTTGCGGCTTCTTAAATCACATATGCTGAAGACATTTTGATAATAAAAGATGTTGACATTTTGAAACTCATATTACTATATATTTCTCTCCGCATTCATTTTTTTTCAGCGTTTTCAAAAATATTTCTTTTCTTTTTTTTAAAGAGAGATACACAACTAGGAGACGAAAAAAGGGTTATATTTTTCCAAATAACCTAAAAACAATAAAAATGTTTCTTATCAGCTTTTCTTTGATACAAACATCAAAACAATAAAAATTGATTTTCAAATATTAATTATATACACCCAGAGAAATGCTTTATTTGAATCAAATATAATTTATTTGAGTTAAATAAAATATTTATTTATATTTGTCTCAGAGCCAACTAAGGGGCCATCCATAAACTACGTTACCAATTTAGGGGGGGGGGGTCCAAAAATCTGAAAAATTACATTTAACGCAATGGTAACGAAGGGGGGGAGGGGGTCTAAAAAGTCTGAAAAATTGGTAACGTAGTTTATGGACGGCCCCTAACTTCAGAGACATATTTTAAAATTAATTTGTCCGAATACTTTCGTTTATTTTCCTTCTTCTAATTAATATTTGTCGGACGTAAAAGTTTGCGATTAATATTTGTCGGACGTAAAAGTTTGTGATTAATATTTTTAATAGATATTTAAATTAATGACGAATTTGTAAAAAGTAGTAAATATTTTACACTATTAATAATGAAATAAATAACTAAAATAATAATGAAACTAAATAATAATGAAAAAAAAGTAAAAATATTGTTTAAGAAGCTATAAATTTTGTTTTTGATAAAAATTAAAATTCTCGTTTTTAAAGCGATATATATCAATATATATGCACGAAATCTTGTTTATCTAGAGCTCTCTCGTAAATCAGTTCACGCATATATTGCTCGATATGTGTACTTTGACGACGATGATGATGATGATGATGATGATGATGGCTAATTATTCGAGTCGAAGGACAAACAAAAAGTTTCCATGACGATATGTTGAGAGATCAAAAATCGAACGATATAAACTCCTGCAAATTGTATAAAAAGAATAGATCACACAATTTGTCACTTACTTGACATTGATTAACACTGATTACCCGCCACGTGGATTTGTAAATACTTTATAATTCCATTTTATTAACTGTCTGTGTACAGAAAAAAAAGCGTTTTGTAAATACAAAAGCCATAAAATGCCATAATATGTTTTATATATCAAACGAGAATTCTATATTTAATCAATATATAGTATATTTATTCTGAGAACAGAAGATATAAATTATTCTTAAAATAATTAATGTCCATTTAATCGACAAATACATTAGTGATGTATTTTTCTTTTTCTGTCGCGGAAAAAGGGAAAATGGAGTGACATTTTAGTGACTTGATCGACTCATGTATAATAAGGATCGATTAGAAATATTATAATTGATTCCCTTCATCAGAGCGTTTAGTATATTCTCCCTCTCTCTCCTTTTCTTCTCCCAAGCTTCGTCGAATTCAATGCGACGAAATTAAGGGAATTGAATTAACCACGATGGGAGTTTTCATTATCGAGAAAATTGGCAATTTTCCACTGTTAAGCTTAACGCTCGTTCTTACTGCCTTCTCTCTCGGATCGCGGCCGCGGGCTTAATCGCTGGAAACTTCCCGCGAGATTTCGAATGTCGCCATTAATTAGTACTCCCAATATTCGTAAAATTCGATGTTCCCAATTTCACTTACGTTATATAACCCTCGAAAGCACGCTTTAAATTTATCTATATACAAAATTGGCAAAATTTTAAAAAGAAGTTCCAAGTTTTAATTTCAATTTTTTTTCGAGGTTTTATGAATATAGGGCAGAAAACCTAAAGGGATCAAAACATTGCATGACATCGCTTTTTGGATCAAATTGTACCTAAAGGGATCAAAACGTTGCAAAATGATACCGCTTTTTGGATCAAATTGTAGAATGATCCCACAGAAAACCTAAAGGAATCAAAACCTTGCAAAATGATACCCGCTTTTTGAATCAATTTGCAGAATGATCCAAGAAAGCAGCATCATTTTGCAACGTTTTGATCCCTTTAGGTTTTCTGTGCCAAGAAAAATGATACATTCGGTATCATTTTGCAACGTTTTGATCTCTTTAAGGTTTTCTGTGTATTAAAAAATGGAATTTGTCAACTATTTGCAGATTGAATTTAATATTGAAAATTTGAGTCCCGTTACAATGTTGATATAAAAAGACACAATCTGTAATGGACAGGTTTTATATATCCGTTAAATTGGTATTTTTTCGAATATTGCTATAACTGACGGAGTCAGGTGTGGTAGATTGGCATATCCGAAGGGGTTACACGTGCTTGGTATGTGCACGTGGATATTAGTATATTTGCCGCTGTTTGCATTGCACGCTCGTATATGAGGAGTTTGACGTTTCAGTCAGCAACACGTATATATATTTCGCTCTCACACCCCCTCAAGTCACGGGCGATAGTACAAGCCTTTCCCCTCCCTCCTTTAGCCCAGAAACATCCCCTCAATAACACACACACACAAGTTCTGATTAGACGTAGAATTAATGATTCGAAAATCAATACAGAAGCTATGCCGCATAGTGTATTAAGACATCAGAGGGGGGTGGATGAGGGAATAGGACATTATATATCCTGAAGACACAAGAGCATCAGGAAAGATACAGCAGAGAGGTCTGATAAGGGAGGAAAGTCTGAAAACTGAGGCTCTCGCGACTCTATTTTGTCACCAAAACCCTTCTTCGGCCTTTGATAACTAATTAGTGTTTTACCTCCCTTCTTTCCTCCTCCTCCCCCCTGCCACCTTAAAGCCTTTATCGTTCCAATCAGGGGTCGCTGGTTACCACTAGGATACTGAGGGGTTCGGAAAAGGAACCCTTTTCTCTCTATAGGCACATCGAAGCTTCGAGAGAACCCACCCCGAAAAGATGGAAATCAAAGGATTTTGTAAAGAGCGAAGCGTCAAAAGTGCTGGGGGATGGTAGGAGAAACGAAAGGATCGGAAAAGAGAAGCGAAATGGAGAAAGATGGGGCAGTTAAAGGGGTTGAACTAGAGGAGAGTGGAGGGGAGGGGAGACAAGAAGGGGAGAGTGGATGCACTCTGTCTTTTCAACCCTCGAAGCGTACTCCAGAACCCTCGGAGAGTTCGATGGAGAGAGCCAAAGACCTGCTGATGTTACCGTGCGGCTATGTACAGATTCATCGAAAGAGCCACAGGAAGATCGCTCAACTTGACTTTGACTGTCGATTTCACCTCAGTTTCGACAGTTTTCGATGGTCGTGCTAACCGAGAATCGTGGGTAATTACCACCAATTGAACCGCGACTAACGAGGATCCCCATACTTGACTGGATTTTCAAAAATTTTCAACACGACTCTTCATTCGCGAATCAAACGCATATATATATAGAAGAAATTCTTATAATTAATACACGGAGAAAACGAATAAAGTAACTTTTACTATACTTTCATAGTAAAACCTAAACTATGTCAGTTTCTGAACATTTTTGTCAATTTTTACTATTTTCGGAGTGAATTTTGTTACTTCGGAATAAATTTTCCTACGTTCAAAGTAAAAAATTAGTGAAATTTACTTTGAACGTAGCAATACTCCGAAAATAGTAAAAGTTACTAGAAATGCGCAGAAGTTCCTGATAGTTCAGGCTTTACTATATGAAAGTAGTAAAAGTTACTTTATTTTTTCTCCATGTACACTGAGAAACTTTTCCTTGCAATAATTACTATAGTGCCGATTAATTTCGGGATGTATCTGCCATAATGATAATTAATCTTAAAAAAAGTATAAAAAATTTACCATAGTTATGCGGCAAGTTCTATTGTCGCGACAGTAAAATTTACCAGAACTATGATAAAATTTACCACAGTTGTAGTAAATTTTTCTACTTTTTTTTTAAAATAATTATCAGTATGACTGATATATCCCGGAAATTACTCGGCACTATGGTAAATATTACAAGGAAAAGTTTCTCAGTGTATAATAATCAATATTCATTTTCAAATAAGGAGGAAAATTATTGAATACAGAAGCCATGCCATGGCTCGAATTAATTTCAAATGAAATTAACAAGAAAATTTATTTGTTTTTAATAGTAATAATAAAATACTTGACTATCATTTTCTTTTATTGAAAAAATAAATTTTGATACATTTTACTTTATACATTTAAAGTAAAGTTTATTTTTGTTGCGTTTCAAATTGAATAGCACGCTACTGATTTTAATCCCAAGTTTCTTCAGTATATTATCAAAGGCAGATCATTAAAATTATAGATATAAATATTTCAAAAAGACACTTTCCGAATAGATTATTATTATCATTATTATTATTGTTATTATTATCTCTCTAGAAACAGTGTAACAGCCAGCTTTAAGACTCGAAAACATCAATTATCTGCATATATAACATGTTCTCTAAATAAATGCGCGAAACATACATAGCATTGAGAAGAGATGGCGTAGGCAGATTCGTGAGGAACGACGCGGAATAGGAGGAACCAAGCGGACACATGAAACAGACGCCATAAATATCGAGATGTTCTTATATTTTCATCACGGGTCATCATTAAAATTTATGTTATGATCAGAAGTGCGCCTATACATCAGCGTTTCTCGCTGGAAAGAGGGTGGTTAGCATGGTTGTTCGTCTCTTCCTCTCTGGCGGGAAAAAAAAAGAAAAGAAAGAAAAAAAAATATAAATAAAAAGCATGAGTTGGCGGGCCCTGCATGTCAGTGAAGGAGAGAAAGAGAGAGAGAGAGGGGGGGGGGTTATATGGTAGCTGGTGAGGTGGTAATATTGTAATCTATGTGTGGAAGAATGCGCGAAGAGCGAAACAGAATGGAGACTACACGAGGCTGGAGTAAGTGGAAGGGGGGGAGATTTTCAGCATTGGAAAGGGAAGGATGAAAAAGTGGCTTGAATGGTAACCCCCTTTGTGAGGGTAGTTTTCGCGGCAAGGGTGACTGGAATGAGGGAGTTCACCAACAGGGTGTCGAACGCGTTCAGAAACAATGACGTCTATACCAAATCCCTGTACTATTCTTTCTTTTTTTTTCCACAGGGTGCCATTAGACCCCTGTGGTGGCATCATAAAAATATAGTCACCATGGCGGGCTTCAGGTATTACTATTTCTTTTTTCATATTTTAGATTCCTCATCCGCAACTTTCCATATCACTTTTCAAATTTTTTCTTAAGGGGGTGTCCAAGTCGATTGGATTTTTACATGGAGCTTCAATGGAAAAATCGCATCGACTTTGACACCCCCTTAAGGCCATGTCAAAGTCGATGCTTTCCATTAAAGCTCCATGTAAAAATCGCAATCGACTTGGACCCACCCTTAAGCTCATATCAAAGTCGATGCGATTTTTCTATTGCAACTCCATGGCCTTAAGATTATTTCCAATGTGAAAATTAATAACCGTCGTGTTTTTTTCGAATTACAAAACTGGACACGATCGATTGGAAAGGAACATAAAGATGATTGGCTTTTGACGAATAAGGCTATTGTCGTTCGGTGGACCGAGCGGAATGGAAATGGACAAACGGTAACTCGATTGCCCAGCAGCCCGTATGGATTGCGAATTATTTCTCCTGTGTGTCGTGCATCGGCCGGCTGCTCATTCCGCGGCCAAACAATCGTGATCGATTCATGCAAATTTCAACAATCGGTTTCTCCCTTTACCGATTTTGTCATTCGTCCATGTATATATCGGACCATTGTTTGAGAGCAAATGCGCATTTTTACGCGGTACAACTTCACCTAACGAAACAATTTTTTTTATTATGACTCTCTTTAAGAGTATATATACCCAAATAGCACAACATCTGAGCTCAATATTGTGTCAATATTGCATTGTAATATTGCCAATATTGCCAATATTGCCAAGCAATGCTGAGGTAATATTGCCTCAACATTGCGATTATGTCCGCCTTGTGGAAATATTGCAGGGCAATGTTGACACAATATTGCCAGGCAATATTGATGCAATATTGCCAGGAAATATTGATGCAATATTGCGAGGAAATATTAAGGCAACATTGCCACGCAATATTAAAAAATTTTGTAATATAATAATTTTTATGATATAATTATAATATAATATATATGAGTGTAATATATATTATTATATAATTATCATATTGGAATATTTTTTAATATTACGAGGCAATGTTGTCTCAATATTGCCTCGCAATATTGCATCAATATTGCCTGGAAATGTTGCGACAACATTGCTTGGCAATATTTCCACAAGGGGGACATAATCAATGTTGAGGCAATATTACCTCAACATTGCTTAGAAATATTCGCAATATTACCACGCAATATTGACACAATATTAGGGTATTTTTTATTTAAATGTTATGAATATTTAAAAAAGACTGTTACGTTACAAAAGTTTCATTTTTGGCGATTTTGACCATATAATGATTTGTTTCGTCGCATTTATTCTCCTCCCTCGTGAATTATTTTTTTTTCTCCTTTTGTGACATCTTTGCACAAGACGTTGTTGAAGGAATTTTTTTTCTGTCCGAGACTAATACAAGAAAATCGACGCTGACATCTTCTCGAGAACTACGGAGTTGAAATAAGTATATATATATATATATATAATATTCTTTCGGTGAATCTCTCATCGGTTGAACTTGTTAAGACCGGATGATCGGTAATTTTTTACAAAGTGTATACAGTTGATTTATTAGAAACAGTCGTGAGAAGTTTTAGTCTCCGTCTCCAAATGGCCTCGACCGGAAGTGTGTTCTATAATTTCTAGGGTATACTGGAATAATTACTATATGCCTTTGCTGTCATATATATTCCAGAATGATCGATATGTTTAAAATGTAATTTACTCTACATAAGTATAATCATTCATCACAGTCAGTTTCCATATCCAAAAGAAAATCTTAATTTCACATATTACTATATGATGATAAAATTAATTTACGTTTGTAGAATAATTTTTCAATTTTTTGAAAAATATTTTTTAAATTAAGTTCAGTCTTAGGAAGCGGAAATTTTAGTTGAAAAAGAAAACAAAGTTGATTATAATGAAGAAAATAAAGAAGCCGCAAAATGTGAAAAGAAGGAAGATAGAAAAATTTGAAAGAGTACTTGTGTTTAATGATGTTTAAGAAGGGGCTTTAATTTTTCATTAGGACAACAGAGGACATCAAAGGGTTTTTCTTCATTTTTTAGCCAATGCCTCGAGGCTAGATTGAGGGTGATTTTTTCTTAGCGATACTTGGGTATTGTCCCCAGCATTCAAATTTCTACACAGCGGTAATTTTCTTTGTCCTCTCGATATATTGACATTTCTTAAATATTGCTCCCTGACACCCTCACAATTTTTTCTAAAGCACTCTGGTTAATCAGACGATGAGATTTTCTGTTTGCATACACATGGTCCAATTATATCAAAAGCAAACTTTTCACAAACAAAGAAAGTTGAATTTTATAAATTCCTTTTATTAGAATAGAAACTAGAAATTAAATTTTGTATTTTACGATTATTAATTTTTAATTTTTAATTTTTAATTTTTAATTTTTAATTTTTAATTTTTACTTTTTAATTTTCAACTTTAATGAAACTAAACGAGTTACAGGAGAGGAATGAGTTTTTAAATGTTAGTATTTCCATTGGATTGAAATACACCCTGAGGACTTTGGTTATGAGGGAATATTGTTGGTTCGCCACGAAATGGGAGAGGGAGTTAGTAAAAAAAAAGAAGAAGAAGAAGAAGAGGTTCTTATACCGCCCTCTTATAATCTCCCGAGGGATGAGGAAAGAGCGGCAGGGTGGATCAGTCGGTTATGACTACAGGGCTGTTATTTTTTTTTTCGGGGTAGAGGGTTGTGGGAGGAAGTGTGCGATATTTCAAATTTTCTCATTACACCACGAGGTGCGAATCTTCTCGCCTTCTCTCTATCGCAATCACCTCTTTCTCAAATCTCCCCCCTCCGTAATGCCCTTCTCTTCTTTTTTTTCTTCAAGCTTTTGAGCTATCCATGCGTCTCATCTTTCTAACCCCCCCTCCCGTCCTCCAATCACCTCCCCTTTTTTCAATCTCACACCAACCAGCCATCAGAATGAACCCCTCTTGTATTTATTATTAAGATATCGACCGGCCCTAGGACCCTCTAGACACTATGCAATATTATGCGGCTTGGAAACACTCGGAGCATACACGAATCGTCAAGGAGGGAAAACATGACACGGTCTCTTCTCTTTGCTCTCGACACCTCTTTTCTCTTTAGTCTTTTAGAAATAGACTCTTTCTTTCATGAAAGCTGCGAGGAAATGTCAAGGCAATTTTCTATTTTTGTCTCCGAATTACTAATCTAAATTTATTTCGCAATATTTTTAATTTTTAATATCATTAGATCCATTACTTATTTGCATTCACATTAGGGGTCATCCATAAACTACGTTACCAATTTAGGGGGGGAGGGGGTCCAAAAATCTGAAAAATTACATTTAACGCAATGGTAACGAAGGGGGGAGGGGGTCTAAAAAGTCTGAAAAATAGATCTTTATATTGAAATCACAGAAAATTCCCATAATTGCGATAATCAACCGTCTCTCGGTGAAAAAAAGGCAAGTGTGGATCGGCTCTTTTTCTCACTAACTGTCTTAAGGACTGTAATTTCAATGAGAGCATCTAACAAGCAAAAAAGTTAACTTTCTAATGTTGCGGTCCCGGCATGTGTTATGCGATTATAGATCGACGAAAAAGGATTTTCGAGTGTGTGAGACATACTGAAGTAGAAGGAAAAAAAAGAAGCGACACGGAGGGAGAAGTGTAAAGAAATAAAGAGGACAGGAGAGAGAAAGAGAGAGAGAAAGAGAGAGGGAGAGAGAGAGAGAGAGAAGAAGAGCCAGGAGAGAAAAGAGATCTATTCGAATCGCTCCTTGGTGCACAAAGAATGCTCCGCGTTTGACGGGGCACGACTGCTATATACGTATTACTTCGTACCAACGCCAGCTGTTACTCGCATGCCGCGGTAAGACATACACAAGTACTCACACGTGTGAACGGTGCTTAATACTGGCATTTATGTCCGTACATGAGCCATCACACGTGTGGACTTTCAACTTGAGGATAGAACAAAAGGAGAAAGAAAAATCCCATAGAGAGAAAGAAGCAGAAAGAGAGAAATCGCATCTTTTTTTTTCGCTCTAATTCCACTTTTCTTACCCTAAACATCAAAAAAAAAAATTTCCAATCTCTTCAAACACTCTACAATTGGAAATCCTCAACCTTGACTTTGAAGAACCTTCACTAAGTTTGTAAACGAAACCATTTTTCCAATTTGGATTTTTTCTTCTACGATTCTAGAAGAAGCTCTAGAAGAAGCTTCTAGAATAAAGTTAACATAAAGTCATTTAACTTTATGAATGTTAATTTCAGAAAAAAAGTTGATTTTTTCTTTAAAGAAAGGAATCTTGATCTCCGGATCGAATCGATAAATACCGATCGATCCGGGTCAGAGTGTGTATAGGACCTTGGCGGCAAATAGTAACCATCAATTTGAAGATACAAGAGCAAGAAGCGAGACGAAATGGAGACCAAATCGTCGATCATGGTCTCGAATCTTATTACTTATTGTGGGTATATATTCGAATATGGGCAATGCCTGCGGCTTTTTTTTTTTTTTTGAAAAAAAGAAGAAGAAAAATGATAATCGATCTTCGATGATCGTGGATCAGGCTATTGCCAGTAGCCATCCTAATGATAGGTGCCTTTCATTCTCTGTTCGACCTTCGCTCTGGTCGTTACTTGTGTAAAAGTTGCGTCCCTAATGACTCGCGTCACGAAACCAAACTGATCTCTCTCTCTCTCTCTCTCTCTCTCTCATTACCCAGCAGCACATTTGCCTCCGGCAAATCAAAGTTGATCCATTCCCGAAAAAATCTTATTAGTCCCATTTTTTTTAAAAATTGTTTTGGAAAATTCTTTTTTAAAAATTCTTTTTTAAATTCTTTTTTTAATTCTTTTTTAAATTCTTTTTTTAATTCTTTTTTTAATTCTTCTATAAATTCTTTTTTTAATTCTTTTTTAAATTCTTTTCTAAAAATTCTTCTTCAAAGACTTTTCTCTCTGATGTATATTAACCTGAAACAATACACCCTTTCATCAAAGTAATTTCACGGTTTTCAGGAGAATCGAGTATATTGAAGAATGGTAATTTATAGTTAATGACGAGAATGAAACGTAATAGTGACTTGGTCTTTTCATGATAATATATATAGGTTATGTAATTAATCGATCATAGAATTGAAATTGACCTGTGTGTCTCTTTTCCAACTATATATGATGTATAAACAGTTTCTTTAGCTTCGATAGGATCGTCGCCGCAGTTTCTGTAATGACAAACACATGCGTTCTCACCCCAATCCCTTCTGTCCTCGTGACGCCATAAGTTCCTATCGGGTTTGATCTATATAGCGCGGCATATGTTTAGGTCATTAATTAGCATCTGGAGCCAATTAAAGTAATTACGAATTCGGCAGTAAAATATCGTCCAGCAGACTCAAACTTCGTGCCGCTGTTGATCTCATCAATAAAGGCAAATGTTCAGCTATCCATTGTAATTTACCAAATCAATTCTTATAATATTTTCAATCATTGTTTCGACCTTGTTCGGGTTTTTTTTTTTGTTTTTTTCTCTCAAATATCCATGTTTCAATTTGAAATATTGATGATGTCAAAATTAAAAAACAAAATTTGCTGAAAAATTACAATTATTGTATGTTGTGTAATTTTTGGAACACACGATTCTTGAAAATAGGATTCGTTTTTTTTACGCGGGAATTCCACGTGACAAATAAAACGGATGTGAATTGTTGACTATCGATACGTATCCGTCTCCGTCATTAGAGCAGCCGCGAATTAACGGCCGCGCGGATATGTATTTATGCTTCCCATATCATTTCGTAATTATCGATAACATCGTCAAGGTTTTTTGCAGGAAACAATGGGTCATTACTAGCCGACGTTGTTATTCTCTCTCTCTCCCTTCTGTGATCCGTCTTCCTTTTCCTATCTTCGTTTACCAATCATGTCCATTTACACAAATCATCATTGACGCAAAATATATATCAAGTCATTAGCTGTACTATTTTTTGTATATGTTCTATTTTCTGTACTGTTTTTTGTACTATTTGTACCATTTGTACTATTTGTACTATTTTTGTACTACTTTTTACTATTTTTTAACCACTCCCCAAATTTTGCTTAATGACAACAGATAAAGACGATCGCTATTGAATTATTGCGCAGAAATTAGAGCAAAACTATTTCGCAAAACTCATAAGTGATTCAAGGTATCTGCAACGAATTGAACTTCCAGTTGTCGGATAATGAAAGACGAAAAGAAAGAATAGAGAAGGAGAAGGGGGTAGAACAGGGAGATAGAAAGCTACTTTGAATATAAAAGCATCTATAATTAATATCCGACCGAGCAGAACAACGAGCCCGCGAGCAATATTTATTAGATACTTTATGGGGAAAGTTTAAAAAGGTAATCCCAACCTTCGGTGCTGGCCTATCACCCCCCCTCTCTTTCTCTCTCTCTGTGCTTCTTTTACAAAGCTAAATTGTAAGAGAAAAGAATCACAATAGAATATAGCTTCCGCGTACTTTATCAATTTCCGACAAATTTCACCGAAAAAAAAAAAAAATTTTTTTTCTGTCTTGCGAGCAAAAGATTAATTTAAAATTCTAAGAATTTCATGTTTTCTGCATTATTTAATGCTCTTTGTTATATTTCTATTTTGGTTCTTGAAATTAGGCGCGCGCGAGACGAAATTGATTGATTTTCACCGTGTCTTAATAACGTTGACTCCTATAGTTTTAACGATCGCGGTTCACTATTAGGGAAAATTTACAGAGTTGTTAATAGAGGTGAGCGTTGTTTAAAAGTGGTCAACCGACCGGTTGAGGATCGTTAAACACCACATATAAACAGAACTTTTTGATAGGTGGTATGCATACATAGAACTCAAATAATGCTATTTCCGTTCGTCATTGGATTTTATAAGAATATCGGCGCCGAATGGGCCGTAAACTTTCAAGACTTAAATACTCTGTTAGTTCGTTTTCAATAAAACTTTTTCAAGCACTGATTTCAATCTTTCTCAAGATTATTGACCAAAAAAAAAGTCGTAACAAATTATTAGGGACAATGACCCATTCATTCTTTGTTTCGCTTCAATATTATTAAATCTTTTACTTTCAGTGTTAACTTAAAAGTATCAAATTGGTACCAAAAGTATCAAATTGGTACCAGAAGTATCAAATTGGTGCTAAAAGTGTCAAATTGGTACCAAAAATATAAAATTGATCCAAAAATTTGGAAATTTGATTCTTTGGTATTAATTTGATACTTCTAAGTTTAGTCCGATTCTGTAAAAATCTTTCCGTGAAACTAAAAATTCATATTTATTATTTATACTGAAAGAGGGAATTTTCCATTTACAGAAAGCAAGTTTGGCTGAAAAGGAGGTCACTGCATTAAAGGAGCAACTTGCCGCAGTGAAAGATGGAAATTCCAAGACTGAGGGACAAAATTTGTCCCAGAATCCTCAAGGAACGGAGCAGAGTCATGATTCCAGTAATCCAAGGAGGACGCCAAACAGTAACCTTGAACAAGAACTTCAAACCAAGGACAAAGAGGTCAGTATACCAAATTTGTTACAAAAAATGAAAACTAAATCGCGAGAATGGAATTTTTCTTTCGTTTTTCTCATCCAAATATTGATTCGAGCGAAAATGCAGACACTCTTTAACAAACGTTGAAGCGCATTTTTCCAGTAAATGACTCTCGCTACTATTTACAGTTAAGGGGGTTAGGGCGCGTAAAAAAGCTCCTCGCCTTTGCTGAATATCGCAAGAGAAGTTTGCAGTCACGTGTACAACATGTATTTTTTGAATTGTAAAAAAAGCGAGGGCTTTACACCAAAAGATTCAATGAGTATTTGCTGATAAAAAAAAAGAAAGAAGAAGAAGCGATGAAAAACGCATACGATTTTAGTTTCAATATTTCCAGGAATGCAGCATCATATCGATGCGGTTGAATTGAAAGGTATTCAGCGGTTTTTTTTAATGGTGATAATCGCCTCCCCTTTTCAGTCCCCCTCAAGCAAAAGCGGCGCGTCGACTAAACTGAATCTTTATTCCTATGAATTTATTTCCGATAGATGAGGGGAAAGTTATATACACAGTTTTCCTTTGATGTTGATGAAAAATAAAAATTATCATATTCGTATTGAATTTCGAAAAAAAAATTTTCCCCTTAATACATTTTGTCAACAATTTTAATAAAAATAAGAATATTAAAAAATAAGAATATTGACAATTAAATTTTTTAAGAAATATTCGGTAAATCGTTTAAAAGATTTTTGCGGTTTTTTTTTCAAAGAGAGAAGAGACATTAATCTTTAAGCAAAGTCGAAGTCGCGATGGGAGTATATTTAGCCAGGCATTTGAAACTTTCAGACCGAACGGCCCGTTAAGACGACGGTATGCGACGTCTTCTCTCTTGCCTCTGTTATAATTTCCCCATCAACAATTTGAACACTCGTTATATTGCGCGGGGCTTTAGCAGCGATAACATTATCGTATATTTATTGGAATAGAAGGGGGAGTAAATAACTGACACAGTATGTATATATGCCAGCCAATTTGCCAGGCAAAAATAAACGCGACATACCGAGCAGAAACCAAAGTCTGCGATGAAAATAAGAGACAAAAACAAGCGCACATAGAACGATTCTGTCTCATACAATCGACAACGAGGGGTTACCAAAATAGCGGCAAAATAAAATCAAAATTTGTATCAAACTGGAAAAAAGCAAAATGCTAATCAGGTTTTTTTTATTTTCGTTTGTAAAATAGTGGAATTTTTTCAATTCAGAGAGCAAAGAAAATGATTTTGACAAAACATTTGACTTAAAGGTGCGGTGGAGAGAAAAAAGGAGAAATTTCTAGGGGCGAGTGTAAAACGAGGTGAGGGATTGAAAAGTAGAAGGGCCACTTTGACTCCTTAAACAAAGCCGAAAACACTTGAGTCGCGGGAAAGGAGTGATAAAAACGACGCTAAGAGTTCAATAAGTATTCTCCTTAGAGCCAATAATAGCTCTATTTCTCTTTCACTTTTCTCTTATCCCCTTTCCTTGTCGCCTCAACCTACCCCCAAAGAAAATCGTTTGCTCAAAGCATCAGCCTGTTGTAATCCACGAAGCCGATAATCGTCGAACCCTTCCTTCTTCTTCTTCTTCTTTTACCCCTCCCCCCTCCTCTATATAGTTGTCGAAGAAACAGGACGCTTGAACGGATAAGAATTTACTTCACGGATAATGTCTTTATTGGAAATTCAGTGCGCTTAAGTGAATTTTCGCAGCCTGTCGTTATTTCTTATTGTTCTCGATGCCTCTCCGCTCAAAGTTAATGGTTATTTGTATACTATACGTGAGATAATCATTTTCCAATGGAAAACTGTAAATTGACTCGTTTCAGAAATTCTCCCAAAAAGGGGGACTCTACCATTATGATTGACATTATAGCATCAAGAAAAATATTTCCATAATTGAAGAATAATCGCGAACAAAAAAGAATCAATATTCAAAAAAGGAAGAAAAACAAGATAGTAAATGACCCAGCATAACCTTTCCGGATGGGAAGTGGGCTGGCAACCGCTCTACATTGGATAAAAAAATTGTTTAAAGTATAAGCAATTGATAATTTTTCGATAACATTTTGTCCACATTTTGTCCAGTGATGCATTCCTTCCGCTTCCGGTCAACTAATGACGAAATGGAATCGAATGGAGAAGGAAAATTTAAAAAGAGGAGAAATTTCCATTTTATTATGAGAAGATTCGTCATCGAGAAAAAAGAAATGACATATTTGAGTCAAAGATCTTACTTATAGACTCGTCGTTTGTCGTCGTCGTCGTCGGGAAGAATAAAGAGGGAAAGAAGAGTCGCGGTTATTTCTCGATCCCCCGTGGTTGGTACATTAGCCAACGTGTTTTGAAACACTCGCCATGCGTATTTGCGTTGGCACCGAGTACCCCGATCTCTCTTTCATCTCTCCACGCTGAAACTTTAGCGAAACCTCGCTCTTTCCCTCCCTCCCTCTCGTCCCCAATCGTCCATGATACCAAGAAAAAGAGATTCCGCTTTTGAAAATGCACGGCTAATTTGCAGGTCGATCCTCTCTAAAGAAGAGGACAAGAAATGAAGAAGAGCTACAGTCGCTAAGGTAATTTCGTTTCTCTAATGGGCCGTGCGATACTCGCAGGCACAAAATTAGAAAATTTTGCGGTTCCACATCGTCAACGATATATAAACAACTAGCCGGTTGGAATTCGTAAATTTGATTTACGTTTCAAATTAAATTTACCCCAAATGAGAAACTTTTTGTAAGGAAAAACAAAGAAGAAGAAAAACAAAGAAGAAAAAAAGAGAACTATACGCAAGACAAAAATTGACAAGAGCATTTTTGACAGAAATAAATTCGACAATTTATTATCGGGCGGAGAATTTATAATTGAAATGGGATGAAAGATTAGATAACGAATTATTGTACATATATATGAAAAAATAAGAAAGAAAAAAAAATTGTTTTCTCATAATCGCCATATTGGTAACTTAGTTATACAATATTACCATATATATATAGATATATATTTGTCCTGATAGGAAGATTTGCAGATAATTAAACGATAAGAAAGCAATCGAGTGCGCAATGTCGCGACAATAAATGTCAACAAACAGAATATGAACACACAATACTCCAAAATGATTATTCCCAAGAACGATGAATATAGACAAGCGGCGCCCAAAGCCGTTTGTCATAAAAATACACGATTAGGCTTCGGACGATGGATTAATTAAATAGTAATAAATACCGATCCGTCGCTCGCGACAATAATATCGCGACACAGATTGTCATTTTACAATCCATTGACCGACATTCTAACAAAATATCATGGATTTGTTCAGAACAAACAGAACATTATAGTAACGTCCAACACTGAAAAAAATGCGTTCATTTTTGATGCGCAATTCATTCCGATGAGTTGGTATCATATTGAGTAATTGACAAACTTCAAATTATTCGCAGATTTTGAGAATTCTATGTTGTTAACAATTTCAAAATTATTTTGTTTTGAAATTATTTTTTCAAATAGGCTTTAACAATAGTAGAAAAATTTTGTTTAACAATACGATTATTTACACTGTAAACCTAAAAGTATCAAATTGATACCAAAAATATCAAATTGATTCAAATTTTTGGATCAAAGTATCAAATTGATACCAAAAATATCAAATTGATTCAAATTTTTGGATCAAAGTACCAAATTGATACCAAAAATATCAAATTGATTCAAATTTTTGGATCAATTTGATATTTTTGGTATCGATTTGATACTTTTAAGTTTACAGTGTAGTAAATTATAAGTAAAGAATATTAATTATTATTATATCTCGTGCAGAAATTGTCCCACTTGGCCCTACTTGAAATAGGGGCTTTAGCAAGGGTCTAACTAGTTTTCCTAGTTTCTTGCAAGGCCCTTGTTAGAGCCCTATTTTAAATAGGAAAAGTGGGGCAATTTCTGCACGGGATAATAATGATAATTGTGATAAACATGTAAAATGATATTTTAGCACAATATTTGAAAACAACAAAAATAAAAGTAATATAAAATCAGTAATATTTAAAAGAACATTGATGTTTGAATGTAATGACTTGTGATGAGATACTGAGATAGGTGGGGGGAGGGGACTG
>JUFY01033070.1:42469-78480 GCA_001855655.1 Leptopilina clavipes
CAAAATGATACTGCTTTCTTGGATCATTCTACAAATTGATCCAAAAAGTGGTATCATTTTGCAACGTTTTGATCCTTTTAGGTTCTCTGTGGTCAAGATATGGAAATTTCGGTTAATTTACGAATTAATAGATCTGCTATTTCATTGATCGATCAGTGATAATTGATCTTTGATCATTGATCAGTGATAATTGATCCTTGATCATCGATCATTAATCATTGATAATTTGCAAATCAGAAAACAAATTCCCAAGTTTTTGATAAAGAGAAACAAACATTTGTCTGGGGAGAAATTGCAAATTTCCGCGTGCGCGTGTGTGTGTGTGAAAATATGTTTGTGGAAGTTGGTCCGAATGGAGAAAGTATGGCAGAGAGTTCGGTTTCGCGCACTAAGTAGTGAAGGCTCGCGCAAGTCAGACAGTGGTTTGAGTTGTGGATGAGGCAGCCATCCAGAGTCAAGCTACCTTTTGATGCTACCCCTCCCTGCCTCGAAGGATAATGCACAAACCGAAGGATAATTCCCGATACGGGGACGAAATCCCGAGACCATGAGAGGGCAAAAAACTCTTATTTAAAAATGTATTTACCGTCTGGCTCACAAGAATCGTCATCCCTGCGACAAAGTTCCATCCCGCGAAACGATGCGAGCCTCTTGTGTTCCTATAAACGCAACATCCCCCACCCTGTCATTATTTCCCAAAAATGCTCTCTTCCTTTTCACTCTCAATTTTTTATTTTCTAATTTATTTTTCTGATTTATTTTTCAGCGACAATAGTTTTTTCCAAGTGAAAAACTTGGAAAAGAGAAATCTACTATTTTGTAGATATAAAATAAATATAGAAAAAAGCAGCAAAACATGAATGAAATTGTAATAATTAGGGAAAAGTTTCCTATATACGAATCTACCAACAGCACGTGATGATACGACCAGTCGATTTTACGATGAAAAGAGAAAGAGAGAAAGCGTGGTTAATTCTCGTTTTTCCCTCCAAATCCATCCTTTTGATTACGCAGCTTACCTCGACAGAAGTTGAGAGTGGGGTTTGAAGGTGGTCGACGGGGTGCGAGGGCTTATTCTCCAACTTTGTCGTTATAAATCTGCAATATTCGCGGCCGTGCAATTGGTCCGCTCGATGAACGAAATAAACTCCTGTGTTATGCTTCGTCGATCGTTTCGAATTTCCTATACACACCTTCGATAATTTGTTCCTATTTTAATCATACCGTTCCCACGGAGAAAAAAATTTAGCTGTTTTAGCTAAAAATTAGCTACCCTAGCTAACTCAATTGCTATTATATGAATAGCAATTACTTTCAGCTAATCTAATAATTTTCATATCTAATAATTTTAGGTGTGACTGCTAATTAGCCATCCATATAACAGCAAACTTATTTTTTTCCGTGCCCATATACGACTCTCTAAATTCGATTGATCTGATTGATTAAATTTTCCTTAATCGGTAAAATTTCACTTCAATGATCATTAGAACGATAGTTAAAAATCGAAAAAAATTATTTTAGATTCTGATGGAGAAAATTTATATTAACTGCGTGAATAATCCAAATTCAGTGGAGCATGCACTTTCCTATAGACAAATGTACCCAGAATAGACAGACGAAATGTAACTATCAAAGTTGGCGATCGCACATCTAGGTAAACGCCCCTTTCCATCCCTCACCCTTTTATCTGGGTCTTCCCTTACTCCAATTGTACACACACATATAAATGTACACATATAAATATACACATGTATATAAATATAGTTCCTCACAATTTATATTACAGACGAGGTGAGCATATAATTAATTTAATTAAATGCTCTAACGTTTGAAAATCATCCCGCGTTAGTTCACAAAACTTTCGACATCAAATCTCCCTTTCATTCTTGTCCCACTCTCTCCCTCTCTTTCTCCCTCTCACTCCCCCTCTTTCTCCCCCTCTTAAAGGGGGATCCTTCAGGGGGAGAGTGACTTTTCTTCATTTTCATCATTTCTGGAAATGAAATTTCAAATTGTGATATAAATTGCTATATCGCGTTTACTTACATATATATGTAAAAGTTTCAACTAGTGAACCTTGTCTAGGAAACAGGGACATTCAACCGCAAAAGCGGAAATACTGATTATACGATTTATTCCGTGATGCTCAACTGTTAACGGAATAATAATTAAAAGTTTAATTGTTATTCGACGTTTATTGTCTATCCTAAAATTTTATTATTATTGTTATCGTGCGAGTAATTTATTAGAAGTTTATTGCAAAAGTTTATCTTTATCATATATTTATCATAGATTCTAAAACATATGGAAAATCGTGTATTATTTTTCTTTTATTTCCAAATGGGTAAACAAATAGAAATAATGAAAAACTATTATTGAAACTGGATCATTGATTTTTGGGAGGAGGTTATAAGTAGTTTTGAATAGAGTTGATATCAGTTAATGAAAATGAATTGATAGAGAGCCACTGTTGGTCAGTGATAGATAGGATTGGACTTGATTTCCGCCACACTCGACCGCCCCCGCCGATAATGTATAAGGGAGAGAGCGTCGTCGTATCGTTGGTTATATGGGAGTGAACTCGAAAGGATAGCTGGCAGAATTCTTGGAGAGGGGGGGAGAGAGGGACTTGGAAGGACGGACAGATTGCGGTTTGCCGAGGAAACCCTTGCTTCTAACACTCTCCCAACCGCCCCCTTCCACCCTCTTCCTTCGCCACTTTCGGTCTGTTATGTCCTCGACTCCCGGTCGCCACGTTCCTATATACCATACCGGGTGTCTCTGCTTTGTCATTTACTTAGATCCAATCCACACTGACCGTCAGAAATCCCTCGGGCGATTCTGTCCGACGATCACTGATCGTAATTCAATCTCAGTACGGTCACAAAGCCCAAAGGAGGTCGATTGACTAAGTAGCATCGTGTTAGTACTTGTCTTCCGATCGCTATAATATTATCATTCCCCAACACTTATATGTTTCAATTCTAAATTTCTTGTATTTAATTTGACATATCCATAAAAATTAAATATATCAATTTATAAATATATCAATTTATAAATATTTCAATTAAAAATTCTCTTCACGTTACATTCTAAAATGCAAAATTAAAAAGGGAATTTCTTTTATCAATTATCCATAGATAATTCATCGAAATATTGTGTACGGAAAAAGGCTAATGATTATCATTATAGTGAGAAGTAGGTCGACGTTAAAAAAAATGGTATTGATAAAAAAGAATTTGACTTTAAGAAGCAATGAAGATGTATGGATTACATTATGTCAAACTCAACATATATTATGAATACCAATGCGGTAATTCGACACTATGAGAAAGCAAACGAATCTTTATCGCAAAGATACGATATAATAGTTCGAGAACTTAAATTTGTATTGCTATCATTTTGAATGGATATTAACATCTGACCTCTTCTCACTCATGAATCATTGATATTTTTATATTCTCAAATCTGTTCCTCCTATTGATTCGAATTTTTCAAAAAAAGTTAATTAATTTCCATTTGTGTGGAATTAGACAAAATTTCTAGCCAATGAATTTTGCATCGCATTATTATTGCTTGATAAAAATTAATAATCAATGATTGAAATTTAAAAAATTGGAATGAAATATTAAAAATAAAATAATAAAACAAAGAAATCTTTCATAATTTGTAGCTTGATTAGGAAATCGATGAAATTGACGCCATATTGAAACGGGAAGTCGAGGTTATCAATCACGAAATAAATAAAGTTTACGCATTTTGGTTCGATTTCATGAAATAAGTTACTGTGTTTGGGAGTCAATGGAAACGAAAAAGGACCGGAGATGGGTCGACGCGTATTCATATTCCGTATTCAAATTCATTCGGACATTGTGCCCTGTCAAGACGTTTCAAGTGGCGCGCAACTATATAACAGAATGTGAATTTCAAGTGTATAAATCAATTAATTATTATAATTATTATAATTATTATTAATTATTAATAATTAATAAATGTATTCAATTTTATTGAATATTCTATTCAATTATTAATAATTATTCATTATTGTAATTATTAATTAATTATTATAATTATTAATTATTAATTAATTATTAATTAATTATTAATTAATTATTAATTAATTAATTAATTAATTTTATGGATTAATAAAAATTGTGAAACAAATTAAAAAATAATTAGCATATTTAAAAAGAAATATTAAACCACCGAAAAAAATTAATTAAATTGATTCAAAGTTGTATGAAAAAGAAGTTTTAGAGAATTGATTTAACATAAATTTTTGAAAAATAATATCTTTGAAGATTCTGAAGTAATACAAAGTCGAGGTAAGTCCTTCAGTTTAATTACTGCAATTAGAACCGAAAAGCTTTCGTCCTTCTTCCCCCCCTTAATCAATCGCATCGACCCCTCAAGCCATTTGCGACAGACACTCTTAGACGTTCTCGGCACTGATTGACAGCAAAACTTTCCAATATCATGCCTTCGATTTCGAAAATTAATTTCATTTCTCTCTTAATCAAAAAGTCTATATTTATTATTATTATTAAAATCGATTTTTCAATCTCTAGTTTCATAATTGTCATTATAATTTAAAAGAGGGAAAAAGAAACATTTTCAATAATATATTTCCCGCATTTATATATATATTATATTAAAAGGGCTATAGAGTTGAGAATGGCGCTTGATAGTTCGCGGCCGAGGTCTCGTTAAGTTTTTCCGGTCTAACCTAGAAGGTTTCTTGAAATAAACATAAGATAGCCACGTCATTTAGCGAAGTGAAAAAAAAATCCATAGGCTAAACTCATCGTTACGTGTGTGTAGTGACATGCTGGCACCCGCGTTATATCGAGCAGTTGTGATACTAGCACTAGTAATTGATTGCGTAGTGGTACTACACATATTATGACCTGACTCGTGCCAAAGTGGACGTTTATGGGTCGCATTCTATGCCACGATTGACCTGTGAACAATATAATTTTCTTCCAACACCGGAAGTACCTCCATTTTCCAATATATCGCTTTTCATTTTTCATCATAAATATAACGGATCTTTTCATTCAAATTCAACCTGTATTGGAATAAAATGGAATAAAATTTCTGCTGATAGTAATTGTTATACTTACCAGAAAGTAAAGAAATTTAGAATCTAAGAAGTTTTTTGTTTGAATTTTTGTTTTTGATTTTTCAAATTGTCAATATATATTTTATAAAAATGAAGAATAATCTCTAATTAGGTATGTAATCAAAGTAAAACGGTCGGTTGACAGAATGAGAAGATCCCCTACCGGAATTCCTAATCTCATGGACCAAGGAAATTAATTCCTCTTCGTCTAATGTATCCACCGGGCCGATTTCCTTACACGTTGTATTAACACGATCCAGAGATCCAGAATGGATGAAATAAGGACAAAAATAGAAAAATTTACTCAAATTATACCAAAATCTCATACATATTGTTAATATTGCGACGAAAAAGAAACATACAATTTTTACACTAATTTCAGAAGAATGGGATTGGAAATAAGTTTTGTTTGTAAGAAAAGTAGAAATTTTTCCTTCAGGATAGTGAAGAGATTTCTTGTCAATTAAAAATCCGCCGATCAATAGCGCCGACGTTGTAAAAAAAAAAAAAACCCCCCGAAAGGCGAGTGTAACGTTCCGGAAAATGAGTCGTGTCCAATATGCCGAAACTCGCTCTCTTTGCCCCC
Organism: Leptopilina clavipes; assembly: GCA_001855655.1. Taxonomy (NCBI): domain Eukaryota; kingdom Metazoa; phylum Arthropoda; class Insecta; order Hymenoptera; family Figitidae; genus Leptopilina; species Leptopilina clavipes. Next base: position 48,178 of record JUFY01033070.1, read on the forward strand.
AAGGCGATAGTCTTCGGCATCTGATATCAGCACTACGGTAGCTTTCGTGATGGCAATGGGCGGTGGATTTTTTCACAGCTGGTAATTTTCGCGCGATTTTATGGGAATTTAAGAATAATTCAATTAGGGTCCGGGGATCACTTTGCGAGATATGCTAATTTTTTACGAAGAAGAGAGGCCAGGGGGGACGTTAGTCGAACTATCTACCGAAGGTCTATATAAACCCCCCTCACCGCTTCAATTTAAAAATCTAATCTTCAATAATCGTTTGCCAGGGTCCCGCAGACGAAAATACGACAGCCTGCCTCATTTTCATTCGTTCTGATTAAATTCATTAGTTTAATAGCCTGGGTATCAATATATATAAGACGAGGCGAGTGATTTCTTTTTTCCCGTATAGTCCTACCACGAAACACTCTTGGGATTTTCTAAATGGACCAAAGAAGAAAAAGAAGAAGAAGAAGGGAGAATCGTGTCTAATAAAGGAATTATTTTTATTGCACATAGTTTCGAAACGAACAAACAAAGAAGAGAACAACTCAAAGAAGAGTAATAAAAAAAAGTATAGAGGAGAAAAGAAGAAAAAGACAGGAAAATTGTGAGAGAGCTGATAAAATACGTAAACATTGGTTAGCGGATTACTATATGAGATATTCTAATTGCTGAACAGAGTAGGCCCCACGGGTGCAGTGATGGCTATATCAGCTCTCGTATCTTACCGCGCACAACTAATACCTTTTGCCTTAAAAAAGGAAAAACATTTGATTTCCCCTCGCTCAGTGTATCGATTACTTTTTTTCATTTTGGCGCACAATCGCGGGTATGTTTTGGTGTAATTAGGTTTGATACGATTCAGAACTAGAGGTTCGTTAGGGGGGCCACTTGCACCTATAAGTTGTAATCGATTAAACTTCTCGCGTAGTAAGTTTAAATTGGATTTATCGGCGTCGATAAACTCGACACCTGCACAATCTTCAAAGTAAAGCCTCCTCTGGATATCAAGCGCACGAAATGCACTTATAATGTGCAGGTGGTTCAATTGCGTACTCCATACACTCTCTTCCATCGTTACACCGAATCAACTTTTATAGAGGAGGGCCCCCTAAGAGACGAGAATTTCTTCCATGAAGGGGCAACCGCCAACAAAAAAAGCGTCCCCAACATTCTCCAAATGACACTAATCGCCTTCCTTTATGTTCCCACGGTGTCTCTCTTAGATAAAAAACATTCGCCGATCTGCCGCATTAACGATAATTATTTTTACATTTCTATAACCCACAGATTCTTTTTCTCTTTAAAAATTAGTTCCTAAATACTGATCATCTATAATTTACCCGCAGAAATAATGCTTACTATTATTATTATTATTAATAGAAAATACATTAATTTCTAAATTATGGGAGAAATTTGGTTCATAAGAAAAGTCATCATCGTGAATGAGATATATTTAAGTGATGGTTTAAATCAGAGTCCCGCATTCTGGAGTAAATCTGCGGATAATGGGGAGAGAATGAACGACCCGTAGGATGTCCAAGCTCTGGGGGGACACTTTTAATTCACGCAAGTCGAACGATCGGCCAATCATGGCAAGAGGATATAGGTAATTTCATTTCACTCGAGCGGCCTGCGGGGTCATTGTAACCGATCCCAGAAGCCACCCGCATGTAGGCAACACATCGGCCTATGTTATACACGAACGCACACGAAGCCTTAATAACTTATGGATTGGACGCGCGTTATTGAACGTCCTGTTAGAATCCGGGCATTATCGATAGAGCCGCCGACACTGCCTACTCCGTCTCAGAGTATAAACGAGAGCATTATGTCAGAAACTCGACTAACGCACACGACTACAAAGTGCGATCAATCACTTGTGTGCCCGCGTTAACACGCTCAAGTACCTCCAAGGGTCATACTTTTACTTCAACTATATCTTTTCCAAACTGCCTTAATCTCACTTGACAGCAAGTGCTTTCGGACCAAAAAAAACTATCACCATCACATTGAAACAACAAACAAGATTTTCCAAATCAGAACAACATTAATTTTCCATATATGACATTTGTTTAAAATTTTTGCTATACAAATTTTGATTGCTTTACTATACTGAAATTATTCCTTTACTTCTGTCTGACATTTTAGAAAAAAAATACCGTATTTCAAAATTCTATATAATCTTTTGGATTGATTCCAATTGAAATAACAAAACCTTGAAGACTCACATCCTGTTAGACATCATCAATAATACTTAGCACTAATCTCCATATACTTTCTCACGACAATAAAAAGAAACCTATTTCAATATTCAATATCACCATTGAAGAGAAAGAAGAAGAAGAAGACTAATTTTCTCCGGGAAAAATTATTATAGTCATTAGACCGGAAGGATTTTATTTTACGAAAGGATATACATGGTTTGGTCGCTTCTTGATCGTAAAACCGTATTTACCACCCCCTTTTTTTTTTTTGTTTACTTTTCTCATTTACGTTTCCTCCTGTACTCGGTTTTTCAGCAACTCTATAATTTAGTCTACCTTGCAAGAATACATACACAAACACAACTGGGGGGAAACAAGTGTTAGTTGACTGTTTTCGCTGTTTATCTTTGTTTTCTTTTTACAACCCTTGGCATTATAAAATCAGGTGATAGAACACCCTCGGATAAAGCCTCACCCTCGGTTTTGCCCTTTCTCTCTCTCTCTCTCTTTATTTATTATCAAATTTCTTTATGGATTTACAAGTTTGTCAACGTAGTGTTTGTGCTGGTACACACGCACTTTGACGATTCTCTATCCGATCAGTGTGGCAATATTACGTCAAGATATAAGGACTAAGGTAGATCCTTTCGTTTACCGGCGAACTATCATTCATAAAGTAATAAACGTATATGTGTGTGTGTATAAACACTAGCGGGACATTTACAACCCCTGAGAGAGAGTAAAGCCAACCCCTTCTCCCACCCTTCACTCTTTGCTTCGTTTACCTGTCCATATGGGTATATCTGAGATTTTTACGACGAGCGGTGTATCCGTGTCACTTGGGAGGGTTGCCAGCGATAAAACGCTCCTGTTCGCGGGATTAACGTCTCTGTGAATCGACGAGGTTCATTAGCTTCCCTCCCACCCTCTCATCCCAATGCCTAAGTAACACGCAACGATCAATAATTGATCCTGTTCTTTCTCCTATATTAACACACATGACCCCATCAAACCCAAATCAATTCACTATAACTTAATTTCCAAACAGAAAAGGCGAATTATTTTTAACTAATTTTTCTCATTAAAAGATGACATACTAACAATATAAAAATTCAACATTAAAACCGGAAATTAGATTATTTTCAACTGGAATGCAAATTGAAAATAATCGAGTAAAGAAAATAATCGAGCAAATCAAAGTCTTCATTAACAGGTAAAAATGAAAATATTTTTAAACACACCGAAATTGTCAATAGACATTGACACACATTTTTATCAAAAAGAAAAATTCACAATTTTGTAACTACTGTGCTTTTTGATATTTTCGCACGTTTAAAAAATTAAACGTGCGAAAATTGACTTTTATTAAATTGAGGTTATGCTTAATTTACGGTGAAATTAAACTAATTTATAACGTAACATGACTGCAATGCGTGTATATATGAATAATTTGATCAAAATTGAATAAACGTCAAGCGAAGCCAAAATCACATATTGTGATGACAAAGTTTTGCTTCTTGTGAGGAAAACAAATTTTTTTTTAACTTGAAGGACATGTAAATATTTATTTGAAAATTTCACGTGTTCTAAATAAACGATACTTTAGATTATTTAAAACTGGTAAATTATTGAAAAATTTTTATCATCGAATTTTTGAAAAAAATTAAATTACACTATCATGTATCTTTTGTTTTAGGTGTATTTAGAGATTGTTCAATTTCATTCAGATAACGAATATTTTCATTTATGTCACGAATATACTCGTCTAATTTTTCTTCGAGAGCAAAAATTTCATCTTTCATTAGAATCACCTCATCTTGTAATTTTATTTTCACCTGTCTCAATAATTCTTTCTTCTGTTAAGAAAAAATTAATTTTTTTAAATAGCTAAATTAAAATATGTATTATTTATTAGCAAAATTTTATAAATAATTCATCGTTATTTTCTAAATATGAATTAAAAATACCTGTTTGTTATAAAATTTGCTTTCATAGAATACAATTTTATCCAAAAATTTATTATTGTTAGAATTACTTTTATGTCTTTTGAAATTTAAACCTCTGAAAAAATATTTATATTATTTATATTTATATTTATATTTTTTTATCTGAAAATAACTGAATTTATTGAATAAATATTAGAACTTACTTTTTTACATGAAGAATTAACTGTCGACCGTAAATTCGAAACATTGTTTTGAATTATTTCAAGAGAAATTGATTTTAATAAAGTATTTAAATGTCAAATTTGATTCTATTTAACAACCTGAAATTTAAAACAAAAGAATACATCAATGTCTCTTGTTAAAAAAACGCAACGAAATCAAATGTACAAATTTACTATTTATTTAGAAAGTGTAAAAAATTTGTCATTCTCTTATTGATTGATAAAATAAATAAAAAAAAAAAATTATGAAAAGTTGATGATATTAGAATGTGAATTAAATTGTCTCAAAAAGATTGGTTCATTTGTTGATATAAGGGAAGAATTGACTTAAAGGGATAATAGTAACTAGAGGTGAGTTCCCTCGCAGGGCGGACAGGTGTCAATTATACCGAAACCAAGTGAAAAGGGTGTAGGGGCTAATATTATAGATATTCGTGTATGCATATTAGAGAATGATTGATAGCGCGCGATATAACGTCGACGTATCGATATTCGATGCTGTTAAAATTTCATTATCGGCGTTATAATGATATAAAGTGCTTGGAGTGTAGAAAAGAGTGATAAAAAAAAGAGGGATATATGGTGTTGAAGTACCGTCGACACTCGTCCTGCTGTCGATTAACTTCGTTAATTATTATTCGACATTACCAACGAGAATTGTCTGAATACCATCGATAACTGGTATTTTCAATCAGATTTTAATCATCAGACTCCAATTTCGTACCTCACGGAATAAGTCATGACTATTTCTCATCGTCTTTCATATTTTCCCAAGATTTATTCAATTTCAGATTTGAATGAGAGGAAATTATAGATGAAAATCGTGTCACTAAGCTTCTAATTACAAAATCCAATTGACACTATATAATATTTTTTCTTTTCTTTCTATCGTTAATTAATTCATGAAATTATTAACCGATTAAAGATGGTCGCGACAGAAAGGAAGTTGATAAAACTAGACGAATAAATTATACTATATATCATCGTTATTCGAAATTTAATTCTTATATTCAGTAGTGTGTCGATTCTTTTCATGATTATTAATTTCCTAATAATAATAATAATTTTTTTTCTGTATTTTAATTATTTTGAAAAAAATCGTCACCCTGATTCTTTAGAGAGACGTTTAATTCGAAATAACTAACAAATTGTTTCTTTTTTTGTTGCAGGTAAATATTGGGTCCAGTTTCTTAAATTGTCAACAGTACAAGGTATTGATTATCAAATTATTTTTTTATACGTATATAGAAGAAAGTTGTAATTGCGTTTCAAGAGTTTAAGGAAAAGAAACAAATGCGGATACGAGGGACATTTCACTGTCCAGTCTTTTCGGGTTTTAAAGTTTCTATTCCCCTTGATAGGGTCCACCAATAGGGGGGGATAGGCTCCTAAATTGACGCTACAACCGACTTTAATTAGAGAGGTACCTGCATTTGTCGGAACTTTTGACAACGTTAGAGGGGAAATAGAAAGCATTTAACTGAATACAGGTTTATTGCCTACCGACTTATAATAGTTATATACATCTGGATGGTCAAGATATAAAAATCAAAGGGCTGTTTACTTTAGTGACTCATCTTGACTCCTGACTCATTCTGTGATTACTTTATAATCTTTCATTTTCCAACACAGTCATTAAAAATAGTTTACTCAAAATTCTAAGCTCTACGTACCTATTGTAAAATATCCAGTTCCACCATCCAGTACGAGATGATCCGAGCATTTGGGTCCACAATGAATGTCATCCGGTTTCTGTAACACTAGAAAATTTTACACTAATTAAAATGATGATCCACTGAAAGTGAATTGAATAATAAAACAAATAAGTGAAATTCTAAATAAATGCGAATAAAATGATAGAAAGTTGGGACATTGATAATAAGGGTAGTCCAGCATATAGGTGATGGCATCGACTCCCAAATGTCATGAGATTTCTGTCAAGAATAAGTCGAAGCGGTAATGCACTAATCAACCCCTTGGAAGGCGGATGTATTGCCGCTATAGAAACGAGCGCAGGGGTTTCCGTTATAATCGAAGGCTGCTCGAGGGTGTATGATGACTGGGGAAGAACGCAGAAGGGTATATGGACTGCGAGGGGTCAAGGGAGAAACTTGAATTCGAAGGAGGAGACGTTGAATGGAAGGGAGGGTGGACTGGAAAACCAGCCCCACATCTACGTTGCTGTTGTAGCATACACGATGTAAATTTTGCCCGATGTGCTGGTGTATACTCACACGATAGGGTGGAATCAAATCGATAGCAGACTAAGATATACCTATCAGTCTAATTGTCAGTTCAGAAAGACGGAGAGAGACAGGGCTATCGGAAGAAGGGGGCCACGACGGAAGGGAAAGGTGGAATGGGATGAAAGAGAGTGGAATGAGAGCGAGAGGGAAAGAGAGAGAGAGAGAGGGTGGGTGGGATATGCCAGGCATATAGCTTAATCATCCTCCCGTACCGTTCTTCAACCCCCCTTTTACCCCCAAACAACCCTTCTCGAACGTGGTACCGGTTTTCTCCACTACCTCCTACTCCAGTCCCTCCGTCTCTTCCTAGAGTAGCCAGCCTTCCGTCGTCCAATAATCAATAATTATACTCAAATAAAGAGAGAGAACGTGGATGGATGAATTGCCAGCAAAGGGTTAGGAAACGAAGCACGAGCTATCGTGTCAGTATAAGATACCAAGAGAGACAAAACTAGAGAAACCATCTACTCGGCTTCTCTCGGCATCTACTTTGCTTCTCTCTCTTTCTCTCTCTCCAGTTATTTCCCACTCTCTTGCTCTTGATTCACCTTGCTTCCTTCTACCACCACCACCACGACAGTCACCACCAAAGTCACCCTTTTCAACCTCCCTTTTGCTCACCACTATCCCCCATATAACCCCCTTCCCCTTGTACTGCTATAGCTAGGCACAGAAACCCAAAGCAATGCGGGTTTCTGATTTGCTTTCCTTCTTGCATTCACTCAATGATCAGGGCTGTCGATCCACTGAACTGATTTTCTTTTCCATTTTCAAGGAAAAGTTCACTTTTACCCAGCCAAAAAGTTTAAAGATATAGAACAGACACTTCTAGAAGAGGGGTGCAAATGAAAGAATGATGGTTATAACTAGAGGAAGGGGGCAGTTGATCGATGCAAAAATCCGCATTCAACCCTGCGGCTAATTAATCACCCCGATATCCAATATGGCCAAGTCGGCACGCGTTTCCTTCTCTCTACTTCCACCGAACGAAATTAATCCCGATATATCTAAATCAAATCTAGATGACAGGAATCTCGTAAGGCTGATTGAAAACTACTCTTGTCATTTTGGAAAAATATTTACCATCTCATCTGAAAAGCAACGAACAATAATAAAATACCTGCTAAACATTAAATTTTCCTACAAATAATAAAATGATAATGTTTTGCCTCGGTTTAACTATGTAATGTTTCATCAATGATACTAATTATGATCGATGAGTTGTTATTTATAAATTTATTTGTTCCGGATAAAGAGTATTATAGGTAATGTATAATGTATATTTGTTGAACGCCTCCTCAAGTGCGTAATGTGTGTCACCCGATAATTACGTCCCAGTTTGAACACATTTCGCGCATATTCACTTTCAAACTCGAGTGCGACAAATATAGTGCCCCCTATATAAAAGGGGGGTAGGTCATTCACCACGTGGAAAGGGTTAAAACGTGCGGGCGAACGTAGAGACTACGGAGCAAGAAAGCGTTGAGCGCTTTGAATGGCGAAAAGGGGGGAGAGGAAGGGGAGGTGTGAGACTTAAGGGAGACAGAGACGGAGAGCAACGCGGTGGAGGGTCGAAGAGCGTCTACTTCGCCACTTCGGAAACTCTTGTAAAGTAGCGGGAATTCCGGACTCGTGCAACCCCTGTAAGCGGGTCAGAAACTTCTTTCGACCCTTCCAACAATAGGTCGTTGCCTGAGGTTAGGGTGTTTTCTTGGTTTATCCTTTGCTTCTTCTTATTTCACGTCTTCCCTTATTTCCGTCTTCTTTTTTTCCCCTTTTGTTTTCAACCACGGTTTTTACTTTGTCCTTTTGTATTTTTCTACATGAAAAGACAGTTTCCCGACGATTTTTATTTGGATTTCAGTTTTTTTACTGAATCAATATTATTAGTGATTATAATAATTCTGGGTCAAAAAGATGAAACAAAAGGAAAACTCGGTTTGTAATTGAAATTGAAATTGAAAATTATGGATGATTTATTTGACTGATGAAGGTACCAATTGAGAAGTTGACTTCGTGGGGTAAAAGATACGTATTCAGAAGCAATTTACCTATCGATATGCTGGATTGCACGCTATTGACGTTATAACCGTGTCCTTTCTCCCCAGGACTTGGGAACTTCGTACCCATCAATTTCAGAGTACCTGCATTGAAATTTATGTATAAGGAGATTCATCGTGATCAATTATAAATAAATATTGAAATAGATCGCTTCATCGAAATACAAATAAGATTCGTTATTTTCTTTTATCGTTTCAATCCCTTTTTAAAATTCATCACAACAAAAATGATTTTAATATTTCGCGATGAGTTTTTTTTACCCCAGTTTATTTATGTCCCTGATATTTATGCTTTTTATTATTATAAAGGAGACCAAACTAAATAACAGTATATTTCTTTTTTTTTTAGCCTATTGATTTGTTCGGTCTGCCGTTTAACGACTCAATTATATACTTTTACGCGGTCGTTTCTTATGTACTTGCTTTAGCATTAAAGAATATGTGATTGGCACACGTGGCGATATGTCGTGGCGAGAACGATTGATTCGATCGGGCATAAATAAACTTGCCTCGAGGGAAGTTTATACATGAGGCACATCGATTGATACTCAATAGAAGAAGAAATGGAAAAAAAAATTAAAATTGACAAATGACAATTATAATTCAAATCATCTAAAGAAACATTTTTGTTGAGGGAAAATAAGATTTTTATTTGGATTTCACTTTTTACTGAATCAATATTATTATTATTAGTTATTATAATAAATAACAGTCAATAATCATACTTTAAAGATATATTAAAATAGAGATTTTAATATATCTTTAAAGTATGATTATTGACGGTAATATTTCGAGAAAGTAAACGAAAGGGAGAATGGAAATAGGAAGATTTGAGAGGGCAAGGGATCGAAACGTCCGAAAGGGGGTTGTACCTTAGTCCAGTAGATCAATGCAGGTTTTTGATTGTTACACTGGAATAATTTTTTCAAATTCTCAGGTGATTTCTTCATTCTTTGACGCAACAATCGTAATGGGAATTGGAAAAAAATTATTGCGAAAAAACAAGTCGATGTGAGGATGACTCATCCCTTTGACGAGGGTGGTTTTTAATTGAAGAAGAACTTGGCTGCCGTTAAAAAGTTTCCATTGTGTGTGTGCATACACACACCTGATTCGCCCTTACGTATGATACGTGTCGTTACTCATTCCCCCGCGTTTCCCCACCCCTCAGCAAATGCAAATCTCTTTTTCTCCTCGCATCTCGGTTTTAAATGGTGTTCTCTCTTTTTCTCTTTCTCGCTCTTCGTTCCTCATCTGCCTGGCACCATTACCACTACTCGACGACGACGACGAAGCTCCTACACTGACTCTTTTTTTGTCATTGTGGCTTATTCGATATATCGTCCCCATGGACACGCGGGAAAAGGGGTCCGTTGGACGGCGAGAGATATTGGAGACAAATGACAGGACAAAAAAATTCATATACGTGAGAAAACCCCTCGCAGTAGAGAATACTAATTCGACTTATGTCTCTTGGTTACAATTCCCCCCCTGCCAAAAAAAAACCCTCACATCTTCAAATTGAGAAATTTCTCATTCCAATTTCGCAACTTTCTCATTAGCCAGGAATGACAATGTGCGGCAAACGTTATACCATATACAATGCTTTAGACGATCGGCAGTTGTCGTTTATACTGTGTACAAACTCACACTATCTTCTATCTCTCATCCCTCTTTCACTCTGGCCCTCGAGTTCCATTTCTAGTTCTCTCCGGTTTCGCGTTCACACCTACAATAGCAAGAATTGCACACGTATACAAATTGAAGTCGCGCATAAATGTCAGAGATTAGCGGCCGTGCATTTTCGTATCGAGCATTTCTGTCAATATACACGGGGGGCGGCAGACACAATAGCGACGATTCGAAAGCTGCTGATTATGAAATAAACGCGACTCGACTCGACCCCGCAGGAAAGCTTGGCAGGCGTTTTTGACAGCCAGTGAAAAAACTTGCGGTATCAAAATGAGTAGCTTACGTTGTTTTGAACATATGCTAAAATCGCCCAGGTTTTTGAAAACAGAGTTAGAAAAGCAATAAAACAATATTTTTAGATTAACATTTTTTTGGTATATCTCCAAGGCGCGTTAATTTATATAAATATTTATATGAAAAAATTAATAGGATTATAAAATGGTAAAACGTTTATCGGCATTTTAGAACCTATGGTTTTTGTTCTCTCTGTGTTACGAATTTTACCGCGAGTATTACACGGTCGAGCGGGCGTCTCGATTCTCTCTCTTTACTACACCCTATTCCTTTCTCTCGTTTCAATATTTCTCTCCGGCGAATACTCCGACTAATATATGGCTTCTGCCGAACCGACCTAGTATATACCGGGCACCACTAGAGTGGGTGGGCCGCAAGTATGTATTCATAAACGTGTAGGTCCTCGTAATGCGAATCATAGGGTGTATGTGGTTAATATTAATTCTCGGCTTCCCTGATGCCTGATCAAGTTTACTTATTCGCCAAACTTGCAAAATCCACTCGATCGTGCGAGAATCATTTTTCCACTTTCATGCGCGATTGCATGAATTTATTATATATTCCCAAAAACTGCAATCGGCTCAATAAAAAAAATAACTTGACTGCAAAACTTTTCCTTGATGAAGCAAAAATTATGATGAAAATTATGATGAAGGAATTATTTGAAAAATTGTTTTTTAATAATTAATGGATGGAAAGTATAATATAATTTGATATTTTTGTGCACGTATAACAAGGAAAGCGAAAGTGAAGGCAATGGAACCGCGGGAAAAGGACTCGAGAGAGATTCCGAAATGATTTGAAACGTCGAGGCAATATCACGCGGTCGCAAGTCGTTTCTACGCTGGTATTATACAACTGGCCTTCATATTATACGCACGACGCCCCCTTTTTCCTATATATACATATCGAGACGTCCTGTATGTAGAAATGGTTTCGGCAAAAGCAGGCAGAAGCAGGCAAAAGTGAGCAGAGATTCACCCTTCCCTCTTCATCTCGCCCTCGATATTCTCCACCACCACCCCCGACGGTGCTCCGCACTCTCGTAATAAGCATAAATCCTCAGAGGCTTATCTAGCGGCGCCCAGATGAACGCTAAAATAAAATATCATACATTTTACCTTTTACCCTCTACGTTATGTTACGACCATCTCTTTTTGTCCTTCCTTTTCATCTCGAATACCATTATGTACCTTGCCAGATAGCTATTGTTCGTATCTTCCCTTAAGCCGTAAAAAATTGTTCAAAAAAAAAATGATGGAAAAAAACCCTCAAAATCGAATGAAGCAAACCCTCCAAGGCGATTGTTTTGAAATGGACCAATTTTTATATAATCATTGGACACCATTAGGAAAAATGTTAGTTGAAGAAGCGTTAGATGTGATGTAATGAGGCGAAATACAATAGAAAGAGGGGGGTGGTGGGAGGGAGCGAAGTATCTGGGAGAAGAGGAAGAGAGAAAGGGTTGAGCTCGAAGCCCGATCAGTCATTAGACAAGTGGGTATTCACATATATCGAGTTGTAAAATCGATAGGGGTGTCCGTTAGTCGTGTATCCTGTAAGGAGGGTGAAATAGTGGGGATGAGATGCGAGTACCATACACCCCTTTGATTCCTCTCTTCCTATATATTTCCCCTTCGACCCCTTTTGTTGCTTCACCCCCCTCCCCTCCTCCCAACAGCCTTGGCCAACGACTATATATACCCTATTCCAAATCCCCGTTCTTCCTTCTATACTGGCATCCTCCTGCTACCGCACGTATCCAGTCCTTGCATATTAATCCTACCCATAATTTCCACTTCCAGTTTCGGCAACCCTTCGCTTCACAGTAAGAGAAATGATAAAGAGAGAGATACAACCAGAGAGACTCAGCTAGAGAAAGATAAAGAAATGAAGGCCTTCTATTGATTGGACTTTCTTTTCCAGCTCGGCTTTTAATTGGCATTCTCCTGCGGCGAGATGAGAGAGAGAGATAGAGAAACAGAGAGAAAAAGTCAAGGGGGGTTACTTTTGCGATACCTGCCAACATTTTTTTTTTATTCTTGATCCCTCAGAAATCAGGATTTCACAAATGCGGAAAAAGGAAAAATGATCATCAATAGATTTAAATTAGAGGGGAAAAATTAAATATATTGTTACGATGAAGAAATTAATATTGCGCCCGTTATATCGAGGGGGGGGTTTCTAATATACGCTCATGTGTGATGTATTTTGTTTTGAATGTGTATGTTTATGATATTGGTTTCATGGTGTAGAGTATACATAAGTGTCAAGAGTTTTCCTTGTGTGTGAGAGAAGATTGATTATACCGCGGGAGAAAATGTGATCAATAGCTCCGACAAACAAAAGCTCGACGCCCATAATGCAAATAGCAAAAATCACAGAGGATTTAGGGCCCCACCCTTTTCCTCACCTCATCATGCTATCTCCGTTTTACCACAAGAAAACAATAGCCATCAGGTTTTCAGCTTATACTTATTATTCCATCGGTCACATGACCTATCGCGACTTTTCTACCCTTCTCACCCCCCCCCCCCCCTACTATATATCATCTATCAACTACGTCGTTTCTCTTTGCCAATCAACTAATTTTTTCCATCAAGGTATTCTTATTTTTTAATCACAATTCTCTCTAATTGAAAACGAATTTTAATAAAATCCATAGTGGGAAAAAAAATTGTTTTTGATTCGGTAAATATATATATGTAAATTTATACTAAACAGTGTTAAATTTATACTAAACAGTGTTATATACACTGCTTTATTAGTTTCTAATTGTATACTCACTTCTTGACACCTCAATATTTAATTCTAACTAAACACACTTGATCTAAAGAAAACATGTCACTAAAGTGTATAGGCTACTTATAGTTTCGTTTACTGTTTACGACTATATGCGAACTATAGTTGACTGTAAATTTCACAGCGTCTTTGACGCGTTAGACAATTCCGAATATAGATATTCTTAATATAACTTGTTTGATGAGATGAAATCTTAATTATTAATTCATCGCTCAAGTAGAAGAGATGAGTGACTAATTGAATAATATTTATTTTTCAAAAAAGGCAGAAATGAATCTAAAACAATCGACAGCGGGTCATCGAACGTGAGGGTTGTTAATTCCACCTGTTCATTGCAGAGAATTGTCGACTGACTATAACGCAAAGATCCGACTGGCGCTAATGGTCGCCGCTATTACACAAGTTTGAGAACTTGGCCACGTGGCCGTTCACTGTATCGAAGTTGATGTATGGCACATCGGTACCTTTGCAAATACCTATAAGTCAAGCACACGTTGCTCGTATTTATCGATTATGAATAACCAGAGGTCAATCGACTCTTGAACAGCCCTCGATTAATAAACTATAACGAAACGAAAGAAACTAAGTTAAACTGTGCGTCAAGGATTCTTGATTTTTTTTTTCCACATGATGACACACGGATTTCCGAGTGTTTCAAAAGAATAAATCAAAATTGAAATATATATGTTTTTTGCTTCCTCGTGGAGGAAAATTTGTATTTTAAATCTACAATCCCACAAAGTCAGAATGAAGAAAAGCATTTATGAAAAAGCAAGTCCTTGGATTGATATCAGAGTACACGGTTTATAAAGCATCAAAGGGAGCACTGAGAACGTACACGTGGAAGGGTTTCAAGTGGTCGATTCTAATTGATCATGAGTCTTTCGATATATAACCATACCAACTATAGAGTTGGTAATAACAACTTTAGTACTGCACACAAGAGTGCAGGAAACGTACAATTTTCACACACAATTTTTGCACACAAGTCAAGAGTCATCATCACACATAAAAATCATCACACATAGAAATATATACTTTCAAGAACGATCATCAAAGAATATTCCAATTAAAATTTTATCTAATATTTTTCAGAGAGATTAAATTTTGCCTTTTTTATATATATATAAATAATAGTAACGTCTTAATAGCTAATGAATAATACCCAACTCTTCATTCTTGATTGGCATTTTGCCTCGCGATTGGACATCGTTCAATACCCTAGATAATTATATTCAATGCCAGTAATTAATGCTCTTACAACAGAGCCTCCCGAGTGAAATGCATTTCCAATAAAATTAATAATGGATTAGCACTGGAGGACGCTCTAAAATAAGGGTAGAATAATCCTGAATTTCTTTTCTAGATTTATCAAAAATTACTTTTCTTTTGCAATATAAATATAAATTTGAATATAAATATAAATATAAATATAAATTTCTATTTACAGATTAGCCAATTGGTGGAGGAAATATCAAGGCTTCAACAAAGTCTACAGCGACTTCAGGAATCAAGCGCACAGACAGCAGCGCGTTTAGAAGACGAATTAGAAGCGCGCCGACAGCATATTAGTAGACTGGAGAGTAAATTAGAAAAGCAAAAAGACTATGATGATCTCAAAAGAGAAATAAGCGTTGTAAGGTCAGTTGATCTTTCGCAAATACCAACTAGCGAACCTGGAAAAAGTCTCGAACACCTTCTCATGGAACGCTCGAAAGCCCTCCAACAAGCGGAGAATCTCAAACCACCTAACACGCCTGACAATCTAGGTAAATTACACTTTTATTCAAACAAACAAACAAAAAATACTAATTTCTTGACATGGATTATCGAGATATAATATCCGAAAGCCATTTTGTATGAATAAGAAAATAGAATCAAAAAAAAGGGAAAACTAACTAATTTCTATGCTGCTGCTCTGATCTTCGGCCCTGACTCTCTCTCCGAGGTTCCGTCATAAAATGGCTTAGTAAAAACGTAAAAAAAATGGGCCAATCGAGTCCTAATCGTTTATTTTAAAAATATTAATC
This sequence comes from Leptopilina clavipes, assembly GCA_001855655.1. Taxonomy (NCBI): domain Eukaryota; kingdom Metazoa; phylum Arthropoda; class Insecta; order Hymenoptera; family Figitidae; genus Leptopilina; species Leptopilina clavipes. The sequence continues at coordinate 63,667 of JUFY01033070.1, forward strand.
GTCATAGTAAAAACTAAAAAAAAGCTAACCCCGCTTCTGGTTGTGTTCATTTTATTCTCTTTCTTTTCTTATACCCCTACTATTGAAATTTTTTTTACAACCAATCAAAAAAGAATATTTATTTTTTGCACTTTTTCTTTCCCCTTATTTGTTATTTCTTAATCTCACTACATTGCTTAGGCTGCACAATCACCTCTCGAGCCGCTCCGCCCTATCCGAACATTTTACAGAAACTATTAAACGCAACCAAACAATAAACCTACTGTCAATTTTCCTCTCTTTCTTTCTTTCTCTCTCTCTCTCTCTCTCTCTCTCTCTCTCTCTCCAAATTCTGGTGTTCCCATCACCTCGACAAACCTGCAAACAACAACCGAAATGAATAAATCTCCGAGCACGCAAAATTTTTGTAGACGTTTTTTTTCCCCCTGCGCAATATTTGCACCAGTACCAAAACCATTGTCTCGTGTACCGAGTTTATTACGAATCGAACCGAAGGACAGTGAAAACGAGACGGAGAGGCAGAGGGAGATACTGCAACGTCATCCCAACTGAATCCTTCAACATCAGGACTCCCAAAATTCTACCCTTTTTTATTGTATACTTAACCCTCACCTTATCTTGAATATCATGTACCATTTAAAATTTGAAAGAAAAATTTCTACTTTTGAAATTGAAAAATCTGGTTAATCAGTGGTACTTTGGTATAATTTCAATGGTACTTGAAAACTTGAAAAGAGAGTGTCGGGATCCGAAGTGTTCGATCAGCTATATACAAATAGGCAGATATCTAAATTTCTTTCAAGCAAAAAAAAATATTCTCATTCGGAAATTATTAAAGTAGGAAAAGAAAAAAGAGTGTTTAAAAAAATGTTTAAAAATCGTGTAATGTTGACCGGATCCCTTGTTTTGTTTGGTGGTTGCAGGTGGACTATCGTCACCCCTGCAGCGTGCCGCGACCGCCTCGCCCCACGGGGTTGTAAACGCACCACCAGTATCCCTCGTAACCTCTCAAACAACTCTCCCAACACGTTCCACTCCAACACCATCATCAGCAACATCGACGAGTTCAAGTCTCCTTTTTCCACCACCTCTCCAAAACGTTGAAACCTTCGGTTCCTTCCTCGGCGAGGAGATTGTCGCAAACTGGAGGCGATCGTTGGAAAAGACGATCATGAGCCAACAGCAGCCACAACAAACGTCACAAGCTTCCCAACAACAGCAAGCACAATCAAACCTCCTTGGACTTCATCCACCAACAATACCGAGTAATCTAAATCACCTTCCATCACCAACAGATCCAATTTCATCGTCAAATACACCTGGTAAATCGACAACACCATTGGGTTCATTGGACGCAACCGAGAAAGCCTTAACACCAATTCCCGGCCATGAAACACCAGCCCCACCAACACCATCATCAACGGCATTAACATCACCACCTGCGACATTACCACCACCGACATCAACCATCACCACCGATTCAACCGTCAATGGCGCAAGTCTAGCGAACATCGTGAATCAAGCACCAACACCCAAGAGTCCAGCCGAGGAATCATGCAACAATAACAACAACAGTCATCATTTGACAAACAACAATATTGGCACACTCAGTGTTTTGGACAGTTTAAAGGGTCCCTTTCGATTTGATGACAGGACACATCCCTTCAGATTTGGCGACGAATTCGGCGCAGCTGGAATGGCTGGCAGACTTGGTGAATCCCTCATTCCAAAAGGCGATCCAATGGAAGCGAGACTACAAGAAATGTTACGATACAATATGGACAAGTATGCGTCACAAAATTTGGATACATTGAACATTGCCAGAAGAGTTCGTGAATTATTATCAATACACAACATTGGACAAAGATTGTTTGCCAAATATGTTCTTGGCCTGAGTCAAGGAACTGTCAGTGAACTGTTGAGTAAACCAAAGCCATGGGACAAATTGACTGAGAAAGGAAGAGACAGTTATCGAAAAATGCACGGATGGGCTTGCGACGATAATGCTGTATTGCTACTCAAGTCCCTTATTCCTAAAAAAGGTAAGTTCTTCTCTCTCTCACTCTCTCTCACTCACTCTCGCTCTCTCTGTCTGTCTATGGTTGTTCAAGTAGATCCCCAGTCATCCATTTTGCCAATCTTGTCAAAGTCTTTATTAACAAAACGAATCAGCCAAAAGTTAAGAACGTTCAAATTTTGGGAGAAAATCAAGATCGGCAAAATTTCGACTTGGGAGTTTACTTATTATTCGCCTTGCACTGCCAATTTATTAATATTTCATCGATCCACTAACAATCCTACTTTTGCTAACAATATGGGACTCGTTGGCACTCTTAATAGAAACATTTTCACATCATCAATAATATTGGTGCTGGAGTTGAAAATTTTTCGGACATGCTTTCTTCAAACATCATCCGTAGGTTGATTGCATCCTCGGTGTTATCGATTTTTGCCGCGTTTAGCAGCCATATTGTTTAGACTAATAGCTCTTGGGAATAGAAAGCGAGGGTTTTAGAATGGGGTGAGGGTAGGTTGGATGGTTTCGCGGAGAGGAGAGACTCCCGAAGAGATTCCAGCAGCTCTCTCTGTATTTACGTGAAAGGTAATTTACACTTTTGCTTGATTACGTGAGATTTCAAACTTATCGGAATTGAATTCTTCATATTTCTCGCAATCTAAACAGATATACTTTTTTCCCTGCAAATGTTGGGAAATTTGTTATTGATTTTGAAATAAATATTCCCCGAAGGTTTACCCCATTTTACCCCGAAAAATGGGGTAACACCGCAATAGCCATGTCGAACATATGCAACCAAAATGGTTAGGATTGTCAGTAAATCAAGTGCAAAGGTTTCCCTGAAAAGGGTCAACGAGAACAGGAAGGAAGGTTCCTAACGAGAGTAACCCTTAACCATTTAACCTCTTCACTATCTCACAAATTGATCGCTTTTAGAATTAAAACTGCTAAAAGGTTTAGAAAAGCTTTTATATATACTATTAGTTTGTCACTTGACTTATTTCCGACAATTAATCAAGTTCCAAAAAGCACCTTCTGACTATTCTTCGATCCTTCTTCATCACTAATTGTTATCAAGTTTTTTGTCAAGATTTCTATAGATACAAAAGAAGTAACAAATAGGACCTCAACTTTCATAAGATGTGATTTATGACCTAAAAAACGAAAAATTTCTTTCTTTACGATGTCTTCATTATCAAAAAATGAAAGATTTCATAATTAATGAGTTGATATATCTTTCATGGGAATGTTTAATTTATATATATATATAATGTGGATTTCCCAACATTCCTAGAATTGGAATGCAATAATTTTGGTTTTGCGAGTGTCAACTTGTGGTATTTCTATTAAGCAATTTTAACTGGTGCTTTTTAATTGTGCCCGTGGAACTGTTAAGGAGCAAGGAATGAGGACTGCCAACCGTGTGTATTTCATCGTCAATTACAGTACTCTTGGAACACTCATACTTACAACTACCGGGTGCGAACGAGTTTCATTTCGTTCATTAGCGGGACTCGGGTGATTTTATCGGATTTTCTAGCGTCGGTCGGTGCTCGCGTACATATTGCCTTTTCCGCAGGCAACAATAACCGACACGAAGTGGGTTTCTTTTCAATGCCTCACCACAACGAGAAGCAACAATCGGCGAATTTCTTAAGACTGCCGCGGATATATCGGTCGCATTCCCACGAAATTATACCGCGCGCACATTTTGTAACTTATTGTCAGTGCGCGTTATTGTGTTTCGTTTACTCTTATTCATATCGTCGCACTCGTCAGATAGAAGGAAAGAAAAAGAAAAATATCGCCTCTTAAATTTTCATTTATGCGAGAGAAAAAAAATGAATTTTGCCATTATGAAATTATAATTACAGTCTCTTAACTAGATCACGTGATTGCAAACAATCATTTTTGCCGTTTTTATATCTAAAGAAATGGATGAAGAATAAGTGGGATCTAGATTAATTAAATTTCAATGATGTATGTTTTGAAATTCTACTGGCATTAAAATTTTATCTATAATAATAATAATAATTTATTAGCAAATCATCCATTCTCCACTTCTTTCGTCAGTTTTTTTTTTCATGTATCAAAAGAAATTAAAAGCCGCGCGCACATACACAACTCTGTCACGGGGATAATTTTACGAGGTTATAATTGCCGCAAAATATGATTTCCTTCATGATTTGTTATTGTGTTACTATTTTCACGTGAAACCAACTCTTCATTGTCCTCTCGAGAAAAGACCGATTGTTTTTTTTTCATTCTTATATTCGTGAAAAAAGAATTTATACATCTTGGCACCTAGATATTTCAATGCGTCGAGAGTTGATTTGAGGCGTTCGTGAAACGAACCGTAACGTTTGTAATAATTATGTTATTAATAACGTTTCGTCATCCTGCGGAAATGGAAATCGGCGGAGAAGTGAGTCATCGAACGCGTCGGTTCAACCGAGCGTGATACATGTACACGCGTTATTTATTATTCTTCCTCGGTATTATAGTTTCTTTATTGTTTATCGCGCGGAACGTAAATCGCTTTGCCTTTTTCATCGCAATCCGTGGCAAATAAGTAACAAAGCGGTCACATATATTCAATCGCAGTGAATCGAGAAATTAAGATATTTTGACAAGAGACAAGGGATTACCTTTTCAGAGAAGAAAAGATACCTTTTAGAAGAAGAAAAATTACTCCTATTTTTCCAGCATCACGGAGAAAAGTGAATAGTAGAAGCAATTCTCGTATCGGTTGTAGTAACTAAACGTCGATTTTCGACGGACTAAAATTGTCGGATTCACTAAACATTCTGTCAACTGTACTAGACAGAGTGTTGGATCTACCCAAGAAGTCACCTAGATTCGGCAAGGGTCCTGGTGGCAAGTGGACTAACTAAAAAATATAAAAAGGAACAGATCTGCGTCCTTTTCTTACTAATGGAATTTTTTAGTTTGTCCTCTTGCCACCAGGACTTTTGCCGGATCTAGGTGAATTATCTTAGGATCTACTGAACAGATGTTCAGTAGATGCTACTGAACCGCCAGGTGGCACCATTGTTGACTCCAATGGTAACTTCTTACTAAACAAATTGTGCCTTCTCCGTTGCAGTTTGCTACAAACTTACAACTTTATTTGTGAAATAGAGGACAAAAGTTTCTCTAATTGTCGAGATCGATTTCGTTCCAAGTAGTTGAATTGCAATATTTGTTATCCGGAAACTATCTCAAGATTCAAAATCGGAGTTGGATGAAAATCACACGAGTAGCCATTGCTCTTCATGCAAGTAGAAGTCGCGCCTGGCAAGGATTCAAACGTTGCGACAGTGCACACACACAAATTGTACGAAAGTGTATACATAAAATTATGGTTGGCTTCTTTGTATCGCGAACCTCCTTTCTATACCGATCCTGCATTCACCACTCCTCCCACAGTCCCACTCAAGCCTCTCGCATCCTTTAAATGCGACCATTGTGTAAACGATTTCGAATCACAAAAAAGCTTTAATTGCCCCCTAAGAATTTTCAAAACACTGTCACATTTATCGAAGCTAAAATTCTAACAAATTTAGAATGGAAATTCTAAATAAGAATTCTAAATAAAAATTCTAAATAAGAATCCTAAGTAAGAATCTATTCACTAATGGTGATCATTTTCATTAAAATCATTCCCGAATTTTGCAAATCCAGCCGAAAAGCTGATTTGACCGAATGTTGTGCGTCTGATTGGTCAATTAGATGGAAATCACGTAGGATAAATCTTGTTCGGAGGATATGGGAAGAAGACCATATAGAAGTAGATCCCGAGAAGAGGAAATTTTAATTGTCGATGGAATACACTCGAGTGTCATATTCACCCAAGGTGTTATTGATTTTACGTTACATTAATTGCTCTCAACTTTTGACCCCTATGGCTATCAGAATTGTTTTTACAATCTTGATTGCAAATCGTGTTCAAGAACCTTCTGTTATATATTAAATTCTCAAGTTATATACTATATACGATTTTAACATCCGCTTTCTATTTACTTCATCCACTATATTCTATATACATAATTGATTTCTCCTTTCCGAAATTTTTACAATTATACTTAAAATCATTTTATTTATTATTGTCTCAATTTTTTTGAAAATAGAAGAAACCTCTTGTAACACATCCAATTGACTTTTGGATAAACTCCTCGGAAACACGAGGTCGACAGTTGTCAACGAAAATAGACTAATTGATTGATTTCTTGGCACGTTGCTTTGAAAATGAGGGAAATATTTGAAATGGCAGTGCAAAGTATTTTTGAAAATAATCAACTCATTTCTTTTCATTATATTTTTTGTAGATTTAGAATATTGATTAAGTTAAGAGTTTTAGATTAAGATTTTGAATATAATTATTTGACATTAACATGAGATCGATTTAGATTTTTGGTGTTGTAAATAAATCCCAAGTGCGTTTAAAGAGTCACGCGAGAAAAAAAAATGTCAAGATCATGATTGATACAAGATTCCATTAAAGATTAGAAGAAAAAAAACAGTAAAAATGTAAATCGATTCACTCTAACAAAATTCAAAATTATTGTTAATAAAACTACCATTTTCAATATACTTGAGATAAATTAAGACTCATTGCATCAGAAGAAATAATCGATGAGTTTTAAATGATAATTGCTTGAATAATAATCATTTAAATAATTACTTGAAAAGTAATTGAACTTCTAATTGAAAATCGCAGTTTTATCATATAAACAGGATATAAAACTACATCCCAGCACGTTTATATGTAATCGTATTTCTATAAACGCCTGACCGAGTAAGAACACACCACAAGTTGTGCCTCACCCGTAGAGTATGTTTCAGGCAAGGAACAAGGAATGCCAGCATTTGCTCGTGGTCCTCAGGACGGCCCACCCGACATGAGTGATGAAAGATTTGCCCACATTCTATCGGAATCTGGTCATCTGCAATTAAGAGGTGATCACGAGATCTCAAATGATGCCGATAGCAAGAGTCCAAGTCGTGTTGGTTGTCCAAGTCCATTCAGTAAGGAGAGGCTCGACAGTCAAAATCGTCGACTGAAGAAATACGAGAACGATGACATTCCCCAGGAAAAAGTTGTGAGGATCTATCATGAAGAATTAGCAAAACTCATGGGACGAAGAGTCGATGATCTTCGTGGACCAAGGGACTTCCTTCAAAGGTGACACATCAATAAATTTTTCAATTGAGAATAATTTTTCCCCTACTGATGAAAATTTTCAACCCAAGTCTTCTTTTTGATTACTTAAAAAAAGATGCAAGATTTTATTATATTCTTTTTATATTTAAAATCCTCTTTTTCAAACGTGTTCTCTTAAAATTTCATTAATCAAAATAACGACACTGGTGATGACTGATCTCATGCCATTTCATTGATTTTCTAGTTGAAATTTAACATGAATGTGAAATATTTTTAAAGCAGTTTATTTTTGATATTCGTAGAAAATGGTATGAATCAGTTATCGACTAAGAATAAAAGGAAAGAACTTATATTTGAATCACATGAATCATGTTAAGCATCGATAGCAAGAATCTATAATATAATAATTTAATAATTCAATTATGAAATATTCAGAAAACTTATATATTCATCATCATCATGTGTCACTTGTTCTTTTATATGACAATTTCAATAAAATTATTATAAATTCAAATTTCCACATTTTTAACAATGAATCTCGATTTTCATTCATTTTTTATTAAATTCCTAACTTATTCTACTTTAATTATTGATGAATTATATTTATATGTTTGTTAAAGTTTTTCTTTATATATATATTTCATTTTCATACAAAGATTGTCACATGTCAATCATCATTTGGCTGAAATTTTCACTCCCAAAAAATAGAAACGTGTATATTTTTGTAAAATGATGAATTTAGTATCAAGTCCAGATAACGATCAGTTTGAAATTTATTGAGGACAGCACGTGACGTCGATTAATGTAGCGCGATGTTTCCTAACTTTTTTAGTGGCACGCCAGGTCTTCAAGGCATGGAACGTACGCAGGACGAAATTCGTTTGGCTTTAGACGCTTATCATCGTGAATTACAAAAATTGAATGCCGCCTCTGGTCAAAATCCAACTCTGGGTGGACTTCCCCTATCTGGTTTACCAAGTATTCTACTTCAGCAACAAGCACTTCAACATCATCATCTCGCGACGAACGGTGGAGTTGTTCAAGATCTCAGTTTAGGTAAACTAGATCCAAGAAATAAAATGCTGAATGGAGTAACAGAGGAAGAGAAAGAAAAAATGGAGGAGGCTATGAGGCATGCTGGTAGTGCCTTTTCATTGGTGAGGCCAAAACAGGAACCAACTGGTCCACAATCAACACCAGGTGGTTCCAGTGCCAGTTCACCATTAGGCAATTCCATTCTTCCACCTGCAATGACGCCGAGTGAAGAATTTGCCGGAGCTGCCGCTGCCAGTCCCCTTCAAAGAATGGCTTCCATCACTAATAGTTTGATCAGTCAACCGTCCACGCCGACACATCATTCGGCTAACCAAAGACCTCTTAAAGCCGTTCTTCCTCCAATAACTCAACAGCAGTTTGACATGTACAATAATTTAAATACCGAAGATATTGTCAAGAGGGTAAGTAAAGTGGTAAGTTCTGTTCAATTTGATTCCAAAACTAAAATATAAAAATAATCTTATATTTCATTTTATGATTTCAGGTAAAGGAACAACTGTCACAGTATTCCATTTCTCAACGATTGTTTGGTGAATCAGTGTTGGGATTATCGCAGGGCTCTGTGTCTGATCTATTAGCTAGACCTAAACCATGGCACATGCTCACGCAAAAGGGACGAGAACCTTTCATCAGGATGAAAATGTTCCTCGAGGATGACAATGCGGTACATAAATTGGTCGCCAGTCAGTACAAAATCGCTCCCGAGAAACTGATGAGGACCGGCGGCTACGGCGGCCTGCCTCGTAAGTTTAACTCAGGTCAATATAGATGTTTTGTTATTTTATTCAATCGTAGTTTGGGAGCTCTTTTTCGCATCAAGTAGTCCCCGGCTATTTTGTAATTGAGTGTCATTATTTTCAAATTAGAATACATTTTTTTTTATTATACAAACAGAAACTTAAAAATTGTAACTTAAAACTAACTATTATATCCTAATTATACATCATACGAGAAAAAATTGGTGTTCCAACCTTGAACTCTCTTCCTTTCGCTTCTAAAATCTCTCTCTCTCTCTCACCTACCTATTATTTAGCCCAAAAAGCACTTCATTGTTAATAAGCTTATGTAACGGATACGAAAATCCTTAGTAAACTAATTTGATTGGACCTTGTTATTCGTCCTAATGAGCTTCGAGACTATAAACTCGAAAATCATTCAGATTTGTAATTGCTTCTTTGAATTACAGCTTGTGGGACACCTATGAAACCGATGCCTCCGACAAAACTTGTTCAAGAACAATTGCAAAATGCAGCCAAGGCTCAAGCGGCGGTACAAGCAGCAGCAGCTCAAGCTGCTGCTCAACATCAACAGGAAAGTCAGATGCAACTTGGACCACCTCCACATAATCCTCAACATTCTCAACATCCTCAACCACCACCACCAATGATGTTAACACCATCTGGACCTCATCTTCAACATTCTCAAATCAGTATGCAAGAACTACAGAAAAAACAACAGCAGCAGCAGCAGCAACAACAACAACAACAGATTAATCTACATTCACCCCATCATCAAATGGCACCATCGCCACTAAGAAGTATGCATCCGCATATTTCACCAAGTGTATACGAAATGGCGGCACTAACCCAAGACCTTGACACTCAAACAATTACAACGAAAATCAAGGAGGCTCTTTTGGCGAATAATATTGGTCAGAAGATATTCGGGGAGGCTGTACTTGGTCTCTCGCAAGGATCTGTTAGTGAACTACTAAGTAAACCTAAACCTTGGCATATGCTGAGTATAAAGGGAAGAGAACCATTCATTAGAATGCAACTATGGCTGTCTGACGCTCACAATGTTGATAGATTGCAAGCCCTAAAGAATGAACGACGAGAGGCTAACAAAAGACGACGCAGCAGTGGACCTGGACATGACAACAGTTCGGATACATCAAGCAATGACACGGCCGAATTTTATCATTCGGCGTCACCAGGACCCGGTCCAACTTCAGCCAAGAAACAACGAGTTCTCTTTAGCGAGGAGCAAAAAGAAGCCTTAAGGCTCGCTTTCGCCTTAGATCCATATCCAAATGTTTCGACCATTGAATTCCTAGCCGGCGAATTGAGTCTCTCGTCAAGGACAATAACGAACTGGTTCCACAATCATCGAATGAGGTTAAAACAACAACCGCCACATGGTCAACCCGAACCGCAATCGCCCCGAGAACCCGGACAACCTTTCGACGCGGTTCAATTTAGATTGATGCTGAATCAAAAACTACTCGAAATTCAGAAAGAGAGGCTTTGTCTAGGCAACGTACCATTGTCCTATCCACCTTATTTCAATCCCAATTTGGCCGCACTTGTTGGCAATGCATTAAAGGAACAATGTTCTGGACTTGATCTCTCGATGGGTTCATTAAAACGTGAACCAATGCAAGAATTTGAAGACGAGGACGATGGCATGAGTAATATGGGTAGTGAAGATTCGGAGGGTTCAGCGGGCAGTATCAAGCGGGAACCTACCGAAACACCAGTACCAACAACCGGTAGGTCGAGTAGGCGGAAACCTGCCGCACCACAATGGGTTAATCCAGAATGGCAAGAGCCAGCAAGAACTGGTGACGAGGTTATCATTAACGGTGTATGTGTAATGCAAACCGATGATTATGGTGTCAAGAGGGAAAATGAGGAGACAGTGAGGGTTGAACCAACTCCCGTTCAAGACAGATTTGACGAGGATGCTCAAAGTGACTTGTCTTCTGTTTCCGCGAATAATCCACAAGACAGAGATAGTCCACTTCCAAGTCCAAAATCAGGTCAAACAAGTCCCGTGACATCACCGCGACCATCTTCCGTTCAACAGACACAACAATCAACGGAGGAAAGTCCCAAAGAGGTCGTGAAACATGAACCAGAAGAAACGTGGGATTATTAATAAATTGAGTTTATAGTTAAGTTTCGTTTTTTTTTTTTATTTCTAAAGAAGCCAACGATAGGATTCGGTCACAACTGAGTCCTGCCTAGGACAGGGCATTAGCAAAACAAGAAAAACCTGAATCAACAACTCATTCGCACCGGAGAAGTAATCAGGTTTTTTGCCAAAAGGCCGTAAACCGGGTGGATCAACACAAAATCAAAAAAAAAGTTTATTAATAAAAGTGACGGGGGGAAAAGTTATTGTTGTCAAAAATAAGCATTACAACAGTCTGTTGTATAACGAGAGTATTGTAAAATTAAAATGTTGTAAATATAAAACTACGTGAAAGCGTAAACAAAACTGATGTTGCATTTACCACAAAAATAAATAAATAAATATATAGGCTGTTGTAAATGTAACGAGACATTTTTCTCCATGAGAAGATAGTGAGCAACGAACAAAGTTTTGAGAGAAAAAGAAAGTGTCAAAACGCGCCTATTTCAACTTTTTGAAGGACTGTATAAGAAAAGTCGGAACGTTTGCTTCAAGCAACGTTTTGTTTGTGATTCGCCCGAAATTTTTAAGAGAATCTCATACTCCTATTGTGTTTTTTTTTTAACGGAAAAAAAATCAAAGCTCACTTTGCCAAAGGTGTATGAATTCTCGTTATCAGTGCAATCTCCAATTATTAACAAATTGTTAGATCAAGTTTATTATTAATTTAAAAAAAAAGAAGAATCTCGCGCGATTGAAAACAAATAACGCGAGACGTCGCATAATTGTGATTAAAGTTATATCGTTTATATTGACCCTCATTCTCCTTCTTAGCCGTTAAGCTGTTGACGTTAAATATTATATATATAACATATATTTCCAATTCGAGTTTTACGTATCTTCGTTTTATTCATTGTTTAAAAGCGCTAAGACATCTTTTTCTTCGTGCATAAAAACACACCTTCGTCCGTTTTGCTTGCCGAGTATTTATAAAAAAAAGAGAATTTTTGCACGAAAAAGAGATTCGTTTGACGAGATCGTGCAAAAAGAAAAAAAAAACTGAGGCCGTTACCAATGTTATTATTACTATTATTATTACTATTATTATTATTATTATTATTATTATTATTATTATTATTATTATTATTATTACTATTATTATTATTATTATTATTATTATTATTGTAACTATTCTGTAATTAGTTGTATTATAATTACCAATTCCTATTGTAGCGAATTGTAAAGACCTAGCCAAAAAGTCAGACTTAACGGGAATCAAACATTCGTTTTTTCTTTTTTAATTTTTAGACACTTTAAGAGAATAATCACCGTAAATTTGAAAAAAAAAATCTAATTTTTTTTTTTTTAATAAACAATTAAAAATGTAAATACATTTTACTTATTTTTCAAAACAAAAACAGTTTTTGATATTTTTTTAAAAAACCTTGGTGATTATTCTGATTAAAAAAAAAATTGTTTTTCTTTTTTAATTTTAAATCGCGTTCAATGTAACGACTACAGTCAATATTAAATATTTTAACAATTTATTATTGCTATTGTGTTATCGAGAGATGAAAAGGCTTGAGAAGCCAATGTGATAGAGCTTAGGCGCGGACGGTGGAAGACAAGACAGAAAGATTTGCAAAACCCCCCCCCCCCACCCCCGACGACGCACAAAGCTTAGGGAGTTGGTAATGCGGTTTTTCTTAAATCGCACATGTAAATAATATTTGTATATATAAAGTACGTAAGACGGGACATGAAAAACGGACACACAGACAAAATTATAATACACAGATACACCATTTGTACAGTGTATTCAGTTATCGCAGTTAATCCTCAACTATATATATATATATTGCCCGCACGCGAATGCAGTTATCGGCAAAGAGACGATACAATCGTGGACACGCGAACACGACTTAGGCCTAACAAAAAGTAAAGGAGGGAAAGCAATGCCTAACAGAAAAACTAAAAATTGTGTTAGTCCGATAAAGCGGGTTCGACTGAGGAAAACGAATGATTGGGAAATTTTTTTTTTTCTTCTGATGAGTGTTAAAAAAATGTATAAAAAATGCGAATGAATGCGAGACAGGAAAAGAAATAATGTCGCTATTACGAATCAAACTAGTATTTACCAGATTAAGCCACGATTAATCTTCGATTAAATTCTAGTCCGCAAAAGCTAAGTTCTTTTTTTTTTTTTCTTTTTGAAATCGTAGGGCATTGTAAACGAGAGACCAGTGATCTTTTAATTTTGTTTTTCTCTATTAATATTAATATACTTTTTTCAAGTTTCTCTCTCACTCTCTCTTTTTTGTCTTTAGTTTCATACCAAGTATGATATGATTATATAAATGCAGCGAAACTGCGAAAAAAAAATGCGATATCAATGTACATATTTACAAGCGTCTTGTAACTTAACTCGTCTAGCAAAACAATAGAATGAAACGTTCGGATTGTCAAACACCCGACGTTTCAAAAATATAATTCAATAATTTCGGGGACCGACCTTCACTGGTCTGTCAAAAGAGAACAAACAAAAAAATACGATCTCAGACCACTAATACCAAACTAAATTATTAAAAAAAAAAAACAAAAAAAAAACAAAAAAATCATCTTAGCCTAAAGACGTTCTTCCAATTTTTCAATTAATGATACAATTTTTTCTTTTACGTATACGAGTGACGATTTTTCTTTTTCCCCGCCCGAAAAAAAAACCCTATCAATCGTATTTTATTTCTGAATTTTATTAAAAACTTTTTAGATTATATTAAAAGGTAGAAACGAAAGACTGAAAATAGCAAAACGTTTCTAAATTCTATTTTAATTTTTTACTTTGTTTTTTATATATCTCAACAAGATTTAATTTTAGTGAATTTTTAATTTTTTGTTTGTAATAAAAAATTACCAACGATTGAAACGGTTAATCAGGGAGGGGGAAGTAGAAAAAAAAATAAACAAAATGTGGAAGAGGGTCTGTAATTTTTCAATCATCGAATCATAACTAGGTTCTTTTAGATACTGAATAGAAACTAGATAGACGATAGCTTTAATTATTTAAAAAGGTACTGCTTCGAAAGAGCGAGGTGTATTATATTATATTATTAAAAAAAAAAAAGCAGAGACTCGTGAGATGTGTGCGAGAGAAAAAAAAGAATTTCGCAATCATCGAGACCGAGGCAAAAAATCATATCTTAAAACGTAATAATGAATATTTTACAAACTATAAAAAAAAAACCATGTAGATAGAACATTCAGAAAGATTATGGACAACGCCCTTTCGCGTGAAATAAACGACGAGGGGTCTATTATAAACATTCTACGATCAAAAAGCGAAAAAAAAAAAAACTAAAAGAACCGAAGAACATGAATTATGACATTGTCATCCAGTAGTGAAAATAATGTATTTAAAAAAAGAAAAATCACAACACGCAGAAAGAAACGATTACCTGCAATAATAGTTTACTGATTTGTATTTTCATTTCGAACTGTATTATAGCTTAAAGATTATCCTGTACATTGCATAAACACTATTGCACTATTGTTTTAAATTGTACGTTTATGATTATTATACGAAGATAAAAAAAGAAATAAATAAGGTATACAAAATATTGAAGATATATGAGAGATTTATTGACGATCTAGCTTGTAAGGATCTTTGACATCTCCTTAATTGCGCGCAGCGTCTCTTCATAAAAAAATTTAATTAAAAAAAAAA
>JUFY01033071.1:8650-26137 GCA_001855655.1 Leptopilina clavipes
TGAATCAAATAAATTTTTTTTCAGTGCAATAATTATTTCATTGATGGTATTAACTTTGTCCGTATTATAAATAATTCGTTTCGTGTAATTTTCTCCGTAAATCGGGCAGAAAATCAACTGTATATACTTTTTGTGTACATCATCAAGTTTTATTTTCTTTTCACAAGAAAAATTTACCCTGGGCGTGTATATATAGAGGAAAAAAGAAAGAGAGACTTCGTCTGAGAAATGTGCAGTGCCTAGCGCGACTACCTCAGCCAACATCAAACTGTAATTTCCAACTTCGGAAAATAATTCGTCAGCATCGCGGCTCTCTCGCACCCTGTCCCAGATCCCAGGACCCTCTCTCAAGAGAACCTTCGATACCACGACGACGACGACGACGACGACGACGTTACCAACGACTATACACTACTATGGAGAGTTTCCGGACCGAGAGTCGTGTGAGAAATTTTAAACTACGATCATCTCTCTCGGGTGCTCCTTTGGGTGGCTGGGAGCATTTCTCGAGTGAAGGTAGGAAGGAGGTGGCAGTTTAGTTTGAAGGTGGCGAAGTCTCAGCGTAGGTGGTACAAGAGGAAGAGAAGGCAAGATCGAGCCATATAGCGAAGGATACTCACCTCATGTGTCCTACGTGCAGGACATCATAGGACGCAAGGGGATGAGAGAATTGCTCATTTGTTCAGTGAGGGTGGGGGCGGATGCCCTGTAATGTCCTACACACACTCACTCTCTCTCTCTCTTTCTCTCACTCACGACCCTTCCCGTTCCCTCATTCGCCCTCTCCACTATCCTGGCGTGTTCGATCGAAATTCAATTTCCACCAACCTCACCCTCTTCCCTCCCCTTTCTCTCTCTCTCTCTCACCTTTCCTCTTTCTCCCTCGCGCATCCCATCTTTCTCTTTCACTCACACTTCTATTCTCATCCTTGCCCTCCCTCCCCCCTTGCTCCCGTTTTTCACCCCTCCGGGATCCGGGAAAGCGAGTCTCGGCTGCATTCCTCGCGATAAATTACGCGGCTCAATTATTCACGGGAATCTCCTCCGCCGCTTAAATGTCTCCCAGAGCCTGTATGTTCCTCGCATCCACGTCTGCACAAACACCAACACGCGTCAAAAAAAAAGAGAAATGAAAAAAAAATATATATGTGTGTGTGTAAAAATAAGTCTCGATGTTTTTCTTTTGTTGAAGTAAAACTAAAAAATAGAAAATTTATTTTTATTTTGTTGGTGCACTTTTGTGGAAAATATTATTCAAAAGTTTTGTTAAGTTTTTTCTTTTTGTTTTGCTTTTTATTGTTATTTTCTGTTCAAATAAATGAGTAGTTTTTAAGTAGCCGTAATTTTTAGTCAGGAATGATAATAATTTTTTGCTGGAAAAATTACTTATTTGTTTAGCAAGATTTATTTTAATTAGTCAATTAATTTCAAATTTAATTGGTCAAATTTACTTAAGGAACTAGTAATTTTCTATAGTATCAATTATGGTAATAAGTATTGAATTTAAATAATTAGTCGCTTTTGACTAAGAATTAATTATTCTTGACTCAATGAGCTATTAAGACGATTACTCTCTAAATTTGAATTAGTAAAAATTTTAACTAACTTGAATTAGTGACTCACTTTTTGCTTTCGAATTAGTTAAATTTTACTAATAAATAGTAAAAAAAATTTTTTCTACTAATTTATTAGTAAATTTTAACTAATTCAAAAGCAAAAAGTGAGTCATTAATTCAAATTAGTTAAAATTTTTACTAATTCAGATTTAGAGAGTACTAATTTTTACATTAGGAGCGAATTAACACGGTTGAATTAGTAAAAATTAGACAAATTCAAAAAATTAAGGAACTTTACTAAATGAATTAGTAATTTTCTACTATCAATTAGTAATTTTTGTCTCGCAGAATTAGTGAAAACTAATTCTAATTTATATTAACGCAACAAATTGTCAATGTTGAATTAGCTAAATGTGATTAATTCAACAAAATAGTAAACTTTACTAAATAAACAATTAGTAATTTTCTACTGTAAATTTATAATTTTTTTTACTCAATTAGTCAAATTATTAGTAAATACAAAGTATAAATGTTAGTTATTATTTTTCTCTGATGATATTACTTTTAAAATTGACAACTATTTTAATAATTTAATCCTTATTTTAATATTTTGTCGATAAAAATATAAAATACAGTTTTTAAATTTTTAATTCAATTTGAAATTTTTCTTTTCATTAATTATTTCCTTTAATTAAATGCAAAAATGTATTTTTGTACTAATTCAAAATTTTCTTTTTTTCTTTTGCAGATTCTAAGAGGACACAGAGGGAAAATATGGTGAGTTACACAAAATCAAATTGTTATTATTTTCTCAGATTAGACATTTTCTACTATATTCATTATTTAATTTAACTATAACGATTAGTCAATTTTTACGTGCAGATTAGTCATAATTGACTGAAAATTAGTCATTCTTGACTAAGAATTAGCAGTTTTTTTTTACTTTCCACTATCAATTAGTAGTTTTTACTACTAATTAGTATTTTTCTACTACTAATTAGTAGTTTTCTAATACCAATTAGTACTTCTCTGATACTAATTAGCGATTTTACTTCCAACTAGTACTTTCTTCTACTAATTAGCACTTTTCTTCTACTAATTAGTAGTTTTCTTCTACTAAATAGTAGTTTTCTACTACTAACTAATAGTTTTCTAAATACCAATTAGTAGTTTTCTTCTACTAAATAGTAGTTTTCTACTACTAACTAATAGTTTTCTAAATACCAATTAATATTTTTTTACTACTAAATAAAATTTTTTACTACCAATTAGTAGCTTCTAGTAACAATTAGTACTTTTAAACTACTAATTAGTAGTTTTCTAGTACAAAACAGTACTTTTTCTAATACCAATCAGTAGTTTTAGTACTAATTAGTACTTTTCTACTACTAATTCATAAATTACTAATCGTTTTGATTAACTCTTTATAAAAGAAACAAAGTAATAGTATAAAATGACTAATTAGTCGTTGAAAACTGTTAATATTTAGTCGTTACCATTTTAATAGTTAAACTTTGTTAATTGAATTAGTAATTTTCCACTATCATTCAGTTATTTTTTTTACTACTAACATTAAGAAGTACTCAAATGAATTAATAATTCGTTCAGTATTTATTAGTCAAATAGTATAGATTTAACGCAACGAATTCTTTCAATTAAAAAAAAATAAATGTGTAATTCATTCTTTCTACTGAGAAAAATTATTATTAGTTTGTCTTTCCTTTTTTGGAACGTAGAAAAAAAATTTGTGGAAATTTTTCGAATGCGATGTGTGGAAAAAGTCGAGGAGGAAAGAATAAAAGAAATAATGCGTATATATGCGTATATACCTATATATAAGTGTTATGTGATATGGCAGAAGCTGTAGAATTTCACGTGCATAAATGAAAATATGTTGTTCAATGTGTATATTGGATGCAAAGTAATAGAGCACATTCGTTCTCTCCTCCCCTCACCCCCTAGCAAAGACATCTCAGAGAGAGAGTAGTATACCTGTGCGCTTCTCAAAAGAAGAAACTTGTCCGTCCTTCTATATATATAATATAAAGCACCGTGTATACTCGATTCTAAAAGACCATACATATATATCTACTGAGAATAATAATTATATACGATACTTAAAAAGAGAAGGAGGAAAAAAGGGAAAACATTTTTTTTTTAATGCAAAAAGTATATAAAAATTCAAGAAAGAAAAAACGAAGACTCTCTCTCTCTCTCTCTCTATGTCAATATTAATATATTTGCTTTATTGCCTTGAATACTTCATCATATAAGACGCTTATTTTCAATGGTTGAAAAATTTTTATGAAAGGAAACTCAATTATTTCGTTAATTTGATGAAAAAAATATTATACATACATATACGTGTACTTTAAGCTGTCAGTCTTTCATAACTTTTCAATACAGACACACACACACACACAAACATACAAAGTTGTTGAAGAGAAATCGAAAATATAATTGGCTGTTGCCATGACCAAGACCGGCTTGCAATACTTTTCTCAAACAATATATGTACATATATTGGTTATATGTTTGATATTCCTTATGTTTGTTTACTGCGCTGATATTGAATATATTCGCTGACGTTGACTATATTTCTCCTTTTTTTCCCCCTTTTCTTTTCTTTTTATTCTTTTTTCATCCACGGGTGCAAATATTGTTTCAAAATAAATCAATTTGCAATTATTTATATAATAGGAAAAGAAAAAAAATTTGTACAATTTTATTTCCTTTTTTTTACTATATATATTTGAAAATAATCCATGTCATGAAAATATAATATATAGAAATATTTTTACTTGGAAAAAAATTCCTTTTTAATAATTTAATAATTAATTAAATAATTTAAAATAATTTAATAATTAATAAGAATTTTTAACTATTTTGACGATTTTTTTCATAAACTGGGAATTTTAGATGATTAATGAAAAAAAAAAGAGGAAAAAAAAGAGGAATTGATGTGAATAGAATGGGTCTTTTGAGCTTCGTTAGCAATCAATTTAATTAGCAATTGAATCCCTACGTTCGCAGTATTATTCCTTTGAGTTCGGGAAAGTCAAATAGCTCGACGAGTCTGAGCAAATCTCTCTCTGTTTAAGAAAATTAGAGAGGCTCTTAGTTTTCTCCTGCATTGAAGGCAATTTCCTTACGAACTCGTACGGCCGGTTGCCGCTCTTCAGGATGAAGCAACGAAGAACCGACCCCCACACCGCCATCGAACCAACCAACCAACCAACCAACCCACCCAAAGCCCGATCGTACCTATTTAAATGGCTTTTTTCCAAAGGGGAGCTCGAACCAACCCCTACAGTCCACCCCCTAACCAGATCCCCCCCCCCTCATTCCCTCTCCTTTGAAACCCACGATTCCCCTTTAGTTTCCCCCCTCAGACTTATTCCTACTCCCTGGTAGTACTAGTTACTTCGAATTCCAGGACCCTTTCCGTCGAAACGACGTATAGAGACGAGTACGTATATTCACCGCCATTTCCGTTACACGTATTCTATATACCTGCCTACCTAACCGACCTACCTCCATATACCGTAAAATGCATTGTAATCGAACTACAATTGAATTCAAACTCAAGCCTATACATTAATTCGCAATGCGGCATTGTTTCAACGAATCCAAGTGGAAAAATAAACCGTGAAAATGGTGAGCTCTTTTCTTGCCAGGACGAATGGAATACTAAAGCGTATATATGTGGAACATTTCTATTCGTTTAACGTAGTATTAAAATTGCTCATTGGAGAATAATATTGCTTATATTGAACCGTTTTTTCCTCCTGGTCTTTAAATTTTTAAAAAGATGCTTAAGTTCGTTTTGAAATGCTTTCTTCATTTCTTTCCTTGCTTTTTTTTCCATCAAGTTGAAGAATTAAAAGAGGCAAATTTGCACTGAACGATTGGTAAGCATGGAACCATTATTGAGCCAGTAGGAAAGTATTACAAACACTTGATTTATTTCTAGACCAGTGGTAAATAATTACGGAGCCAGTATTTATTGGTTATTGTCAGAACTGACGAAATCAAAACGAAATTATTAGCGAGCCAATGTTGAACCATTCCTAAGCCAGGACTGTATGCCTGAACCAGGCTTGAACCATTACTACGCCAGGACAAAACCATTTTACCAGTACTGATCTATTTCTAAACATACTGGTTAAATATTAAATCAGTGAACTATTACAAAGACAGTATTGTATGTCTAAGCCAGGATTGTACCTTTACTGCGCCAGGACAAAACCATTACAAAGTCGGTACTGGCCTGTTTCTAAACCGTACGAAATATTTATTAATTTAATACTAAAGGAAATTAATTTTTCTACTAAGAGGAAATTAATACTAAAGTACTATTGTGCCAACGTTGAACCATTCCTAAGCCAGGACTGTATGTCTGAACCAGGATTGAACCATTACTGCGCCAGGACAAAACCATTATACTGAACGGTACTGATCTATTTTTAAATCTACTGGTTTAACATTCAACCAGTGAAAGATTACGAAGACAGTATTGTACATGTCTAAGCCAGGATTGAACCTTTACTGCGCCAGGACAAAATCATTACAACGTCGATACTGGCCTGTTTCTGAACCATATGAAATATTTATTAATTATCAGAACTGACGAAATTGATACTAAACTACTAGCGAGCCAATGTTGAACCATTTTTAAGCCAGGATTCAACCATTTTTGCGCCGGTTCAGTTCGTCCAAGCAAGTACTGAACCATTTCTAAACCAGTAAAGAACTGTTATTGCTAATAAAATATTATTAACTATCTGGAACTGACAGTCAGAACTGATAAAATAAGTATTTTCTAGTAAGCCACTACTAAGCCATTCCTAAGCCAGTACTGAACTGTTTTCGAGCCAGTATACTGAACCAAAGATAGTAACCGAATACAAAATAAGTTAATAGTACCGACAAAGATAAGTCTCATTATTTAACGAACCAATTCAGAGCCAATTCAGAGCCAGTATTCAATTTCAATATCCTTAATTACGCACCCAACCCCTTAAAAACACTATAATTTAATTTATTTACATATATTTTATGTATATAGAAATCTATTGAAGAGAAAGAACAAGTTAAATTACAGAAACCTTGAGTGTCAATGTTATAAATTATTGCCTCAGCCATTGTTGTACCTATATATATAGCTGCTATAGGTATACTATATATATGTATACGCATTCAAGAACTTATGAAATATAAAGTCTGCCTTCGTGATCATCTTGTCGGATTCCAGAGGGAACTATAAAAAGACATTGACGTGTTTACGGCGTGAAAGGCGTCCTGATTCAGCGAAGAATAAAATTTTGATAAGACATTGGCGAAATGATTTTGTCATAAAATAATTGAGACTTTTTTTTTATACTCGGGAGAAATAATTTTTTAAATGACCGACATAATTCAAATATATATATATATATATATGTATATCTATAGAACTCAAAGTTCAGCTCTTTCTCTAAAAGCCTTTTAAGATACTTTAAAAACGAATCTCTTTTTTATTAAAGTAAATGAATCCTCGGTCTGTATATATATACACATTCACCCCGCACTCTAAGGTTTAACATTTTAGTCTTCACTGTTCGTGTCGATAAATTTCGTATAATATTTAATATTTTATTACGAAATTTTTACGAAATTAAAATAATATTAGAAATAGAGATATTAACTCTTCTAAATTTTACTCACTTTTGCTTTAATAACTCCAAAAGAAGTAAAATTTTAACTCTCTGAATTTTACTCCTTTTAAAAGTAAAAATTGGTAAAAAATGGTTCCTTTCCAAGTAAAATTTTAACTCTCCTAAATTTTACTCCATTTGCATCAACTCCAAAAGCGTGCGCGACTTTTATTAGAATCGCATTGAGAGTTAAAATCCAACTCCCTTTTTTTACAGAGTGTACATTTTTTCCCAATATCCGGTGCAGAAATTTTGCCCGGGCCCTGGACGGGGCCAGGTCGAATCGCCCTAAATCGGGGTGAAACAATACAACTGGCCGGGGCCACAAGACCAGGCCAGACCTGGACCCGACAAGGGCAAGGGACGAAGGAAGCCGGGCCCGGTCGGCCGCCGTGTTTCAACCAGGTCAGGGCCAGGTCGGCATGTAATAAAATAAAAATTAATCTTCATTACATGTAAATAAAAAAATAAAATATTTTCAAAAATAAGAAATATCTCGAGGACAAAATTGAGAAAATAATTTCAAAAGAAGAAAACAAAAATATAAAACTTATAATATAGAAAAAAAGGGGAATTGAAAGTATTTCTTTTATGCTACTCTTATCACAGAATGTGTGAGGCAAAAATAGCAGTCAACTTTCGTCGTATTCAAATTTTCAGGCCTCTCACCCTCAAGAAAAAAAACATCTCATTTTTTTTCTGCACAAGTGCGTAAAAGCGTCTATTAACAAATCCTAATGGGACGAGTTTCGACATCATTTTGACCCTCACACATACGGAAAAAAAAGAAAACGGGAAAAAAATGAGACATTGACGAGGAAAAGTAAAGTTGTGTGGGTATAAGAAGACGAAAAGGAGGATGAGAGTAGTAGCAAAGGAGAAAGAATAAGGAGCAAGAGGAAGGATGAAGAAGAAGACGACGACGTCGACGAGGAGGAATTGAGAAAAGAAGGGGGTTACGCGGGGTAAAAGTCCGCGAGCCATTTTTCCCCATATAATTATAAGAGAGGGACTGGGAGTCTCCATGGTAACCACACACCAACCCCCTTTCCCTCGTCTCCTTTTCTCTCGCTCTTTCTCTTTCTTTATACTTATACGGGAGAGGACGCTGGCACATGTGCGTCACTGAAAAAGTAAATGTGTGTGTGTGTGCACATATATTGGAGAGAAAACGAGGGGCTGAGGGGTTCGCATGTGCTTCAGCTCGGAAGATGAGAGTGGGTGGGGTGTATGGACCAGTGGGTGGAGGGCGGGTGACCGACGGAGGGATGGGAGGCGGCGAGGGTGAAATTAATGTATTTGTTCTGCGGCCACCCTCATATGCCCTCGCTTGGTCGCGAAAGGTCTTCGTGCGAGGCGGGAGAGCGAAGCAACGCGGTACCACATACACGCTTTCATTTACACACATACACTCTCACACATCTCTCTCTCTCTCTCACTCCCACATACTCACTTACTCTTGAAAGATAAAGAAAAGAAAAGAGAGAGAGAGAGAGAGAGACTTTCTCTCTACATATAGAAAGAATATCCGCGACCATTATTGCTTTTGCGTGAAACGAATGTCGCCTTTCTCGCTATTCTTCCCAGTCTGTCCTGTCTTCCCTTTTTGTACGGAAGACCGTACGCTTCATATATCTTCCAATGCAAAATAACAGAACTCCACGAGAGCGTTTCAAATTACTCGTTTCCTTCACCCCACACAATTTATGTCTTTACTGTTTTGTATAATCGGTCCGTCGTATACACTTTTCAAATTATATTTTGTATTCTGTTGCTGTTTTTATTACAACAGAGAATCTAATATGTGGGAAAATTTTTTTTTTTTAGAAAGAAATAAAGAGAAATGATCTTGTTTTTTCGTTCGGCCGTACGTAGAGGAGAATTTTTTTCCACTGCGATTGATATTCCCGTACCTAGGTTGGCCCAGCTTAGAGCCCTGGCAAAAGTTTTCTACACTTTTTTTCTACACAATTGTACATGAATTTTTTGTATATATAGTACCGGTGTAGAAATTGGCAAAACTGGCCCCAAGTGGGTTTGAAATTTACCACTATCTGGGCCATGTTTTTCCCAAGATGAAAAATAACTCCTTTGGTCCAGATTGAGACGAGAGGAAAACTTCTACACTGGTAGTAATAACTATAGTAATGATCTATGGTTCTGACCGGGCCCTGGTAGGGGCCAATAGAACAAAGCTCTATTTCAGACAGATTCGGCGCCAACTTAGAGCCAGTTTTGTAAATTTCAACAAATATTTACTCTTTTTCAACTATCAATTATCGCACTCAAACTAATTAGATTGAAATAATTGCCAACGATTCCGTGTGAAAATCGCCAAAACTGGCGAAGAGAGTTAATATTTTACTACTTTTGGAGTAGTAAAATTTTACACTCTTGCATTAACTCCTTAAGTTTAAACTCCCAATGAGATTCCATAAGTCGCACTTTTTAAGTGTTAAAAAAGAGTTAAAAAAAGGGGTAAAAATTAAAGTAAAAATTTTACTCCTCTGCATTAACGTTCCAAGGAGTTAATACTCTACACTTTCGGAGTTAATGGAGGAGTAAAATTTCGACCATATATCACTCTCTTTGCTGTAACTCCAAAAATGATGCGAATTGGGAGTTAAAATTCTATACTTTAATGATTTGAAATAAATTTTTTTTTTTTTTTTGAAATTAATAAGTCATCTATTTAAAGATATATCATTAGTGTACAATTTTTATTCTAATTAAATTTTAAATTGAAGAACCCAACGCCCCTAATTTTTTTTCTCTCCATCTTTTGTATACACGAAACACCTTGTTAAACATCTTGTAAATATATCCCTGGCATAATAAGTTACAGTCTATTGTTTGAACCTTTTATAATGCTTCACGATCGAAGAATCTCGGAGTAAAATCGAGTCGAGACAAGAGGGGATAAAATATTTCTTTCTGGTAATATGACCTCAGGCGAGGACACGATGTCGAACGTCAGCGAATCATGCCTTACAAACAAAAGTCCTGGGTAATAATTCATTCGCAGAAAATTGGTGATCGGAAAAACTTGTTTCTCAAAGAGACACGAAATTTGTGATTTTAGAGCGGTATTTATAGGTGTATATATGTGTGTGTGTGTGTAATAATTTTCTGTACATACAATGCTAATGCAAATATAACACATGACTGAGAAATAAGAGCATAAAATCTCAATTTATAAATAATTTTCTAAATTTAAAAATATGTTTAAAACTTTAAAAATGTTCTATAAATTTAGAGGATGGTTTGTAAATTTGAGAGTATTTGAAATATTGGGATTATTTAGAAGGACTTGTGTTGCATTAAAAGGTCTTTTTAGAAAAGGGGGAAAATTGGCTAGAACCTGGCAGAAAATCTGTTTCAAAGTGGGCAAAGTGGGAAGGTTTTTTTATCATTAAAAAAAGATTCCACAGTTGTGAAAAATACTGGAAATTTTCCCAGTTTGCCCGATTTACAAAAAGAGATTAAAGAACCTTCTCAGAACTTGGGAAATCTGGCTAGGCCCTGGCTGAAGATCTGTTTCACAGTGGGCAAAGTGGGAAGGTTTTTTTTATCAAGATTCCACAGTTGTGAAAAATAGTGGAAATTTTCCCAGTTTGCCCGATTTAGAAAAAGAGATTAAAGAACCTTCTCAGAACTTGGGAAAACTGGCTAGGCCCTGGCTGAAGATCTGTTTCAAAGTGGGCAAAGTGGGAAGGTTTTTTTATCATTAAAAAATATTCCACAGTTGTGAATATTACTGGAAATTTTCCCAGTTTGCCCGGTTTACAAAAAGAGATTAAAGAACCTTGTCATAAATTAGGAAAACTGGCTAGCCCCTGGCTGAAGATCTGTTTCACAGTGGGCAAAGTAGGGACGGTTTATTTTTTTCACTATTTAAAAAATATAGTGGAAATTTTCCAAGTTTGCCCTATTTACAGTGAGAGTTTAAACCTAAAACTGGCTAAGCACTGGCTGAAGTCCTATTTTAAAAAAGGCAAACTTGGGATAATTTCTGCATGTTTTATATGAAACAATAAACCCTCTTTCCTTTTTCTGTTTGAAATAAAACTCTAGCTACAGCACCTAGAAAAAAGTAAAGACTGGCTGAACCCTGGCAACACCTCTAATGAAAATAATAGTCTTCTTTTTTCCTAATCCGTACAGAGATTGTTGGTAATTTTTTTATTTGACTTAAAGAAGAGTTAAGGGAAAAAAAATGTGACCGAAACTAGGAAAACTGGCTAAACCCTGGCTAAGTTGTTATTCAAAATAAAAGTACATATCCTCAATACATTTTCTTGTATCGCTACTGGTGAAAAGAGAACAAAAGAAACCATAAAAACGTGCAAGTATAAAGAAAACTCACAGGAAAAAGGAAACAACGAGAAAGAAAGGAGAGGATAGCAAAATAGAGATCCTCGAGAAGATAGCTAATGCCTTGGGTCAGCATTTAGTCGTAACCCGTGACGTCGCGTAACCATCGCGCCGATACACACAGCAAATTCTTACTTCAGGCTGGATTTTTAGATAACGGCCATTGAGAAAACTCGCTTGTCCTCGTTCAAAAGGGGCGATCAGACAGAGAAAAAACAACCCTGACTCAAGTACGCTGAGGTTAAAAAGATGGAAGCCATCATCAGAGGCCATCCAAAATGCTTGAAGGAATGATGTGTTGTTGCCAGAAACGCGAGAAAGAGGAACACTAACAAAAAAAATGCGTCATGGGGGAATGAGGGGTGGAAAAGGGGCGAAAAAGGGAAAGAACATATTGCTTAGGAGTAATCCTACTTGATCGCGGTTTTTTTCCTTGACTGTGTCTGCGTGTATGAGATTATATGCCTCCCATATATATATACACACACGTGACCCAGGCTACTTTTCTTCACGGGGGGGAATATAGCGATTTTTCCAATGTGTGAGAAACCCGAAGGATTACTTGCCTTAGGAGATGTGCTTTGCTACCCCCCGTGTCCCCTTCGTTCTCTCGCGAAGGTGGATGGAAGAGTCTTTAAATACCCCAGGGATGCTGGGAGGTCCAGAAACACGAGGACGTGTCCTGACGACAAAAAAATATAATTTTCCTTGCTCCCGCAACTTCCTATACTCGTCATCTCTCGCGCGCACGATCTGCCAACATTATAACCCAACGTGTAGGTGGACATTGCAGAATGAAAAAGAAAAAAAATTCTCGTCCGGGAAAAAATGATACAAATGGTTATTATCAAAGCAAGTTTATATGGAAAATTTGACTTGCCAGGTCCTATTTCAAGTGGATTACAATGGGACCCAGTTTTGTAATACCTCAACTATTCTAGGCCAGGTTTGAACATATCTGTACAAGATGATAATTTCCCCGAGAAAATGGTAAAGAAGTTCCAAACTTGGGACAAATCGACAAACCTGGACCCAATCTGGTATGAAACACCTTACCTAACCTGGCCCAGGTCCGGCCATGTTTGGCCCCGATCGGGCTATACTCTGGCTGAAAAATGGCATCGACTTGTCCCACACTTGGGACAAATCGACAAACCTGGCCCCAATCTGGTATGAAACACCTTACCTAATCTGGCCCAAGTCCGGCCATACTTGGCCCCGATCGGGCTATACTCTGGCTGAAAAATGGCATCGACTTGTGGCCCCGATCGGGTAAGGTAATTTCCCTCATACTTGACGCCAGGCCAAAATTTCTTGTTATCCTGAAAAAACTTTGTCCTGGCTCTGAAAGGGGCAGAGAACGGAGCCCTATTTCAGCCTGACACGACTGGAGACAGCATTATTATTTGTTTTGAAATACATTATCATTATCATAAAATGAAACGTGCAATTAATTAATTGGAGGAAGAAAGTATAATGAATGTAAAAGTAGAAATGACTTCAAGTGGAGGGATTGCAAAGTCAGACTATCGCATTTGAATTAGAAAGAAGCAAATTGTCTATCTAGGTGGCAGTGTACAGATGATTAGTCGATTTAATGAAAGGTCCTCCTTTGATCGTCCACTTGAGAATGAGAAAGAGACGGAGAGTATAACTAACCCCTCGCCCTATTCCACAGGGTGGAATCCCATTCGGTTTTACAAAGAGAAACACTTGAAACAGAACGTTTTAATTGCGAGGCCCCATATATATATATATATAGCAATCTCATTGTTTCCGCTCGACCTGCGCGAAGGTGAAAAGAAAAGAATGACGTCGTGCCACGAGGGATGAAAAAAAGTGCCCTCTTAAAAACTTCTTAAAATCGACCAAAAGAAGGGGGGGGGGGATACACGCCCTGCGATCCAAAGAAAGAAAAGTAAGACCACGCGGGCACTTCCTATCATTTTGAATATATACGACTCGCCGTCCTTTCTCCCTTCTCTTTTGCCCTTTCAACCTTTCTCATCTCTTTTTTTTTTTTTTTTTTTTTTTATTTCTCGCCCCTAGACGCCACCGTTCGCGTTCGGGCAGGTTCATTATGATCGATAAATTTAGTACGTCATGATACCTTCAAAGGAACTTGGAGAGGAAAAAAAAACGGTTCGCAACCTTAGAAAATGTCTCAATTGAAAGTGGAGTTTTTTTTTTTAATTTGACTTGTAGGCTCGCATCTTCTTTGAATTTATTTTGACAGTCTGTGGCTACTGAAAGAAAGATATTAAAAAATTTTGTGATTTACTAGCCGCAGGGATTTTATTTTCGTGCAGAAAATTAAATTAAATCTGGCCAATCTGGGGCCGGGTTTGAAACGCCTCACCCAATTCGGGCCTAGACAAATCTGATCCAAATCGTAGATTATACAATCTGGCTGAAAA
The DNA here is from genome assembly GCA_001855655.1 of Leptopilina clavipes. Taxonomy (NCBI): domain Eukaryota; kingdom Metazoa; phylum Arthropoda; class Insecta; order Hymenoptera; family Figitidae; genus Leptopilina; species Leptopilina clavipes. Next base: position 22,694 of record JUFY01033071.1, read on the forward strand.
TGGAAAATAAAAAGAGTAAAATAGGGGAAATTTTTATAAACTGGCCCCAATTAGGCCCAAGTCTGGCAAATTTCTACACTAAGATTATTATTCTTCACTGAAAACTATTCTCTAGTTAAGAATCTTATTTCCTTCTTGAAAAAATTACCTTTTTATCAAGAAGAATACTGTTTTATTCCCGTGAAAAATTTTTCCAACCTGGCCCAAAGTTGGCTAAAATAGAAAAACTTCCCTGGTCCTTTTAACAACTTTTTTATAATGTCGCAGGTGTGGAAATTTTCACCAAATCCTCCCAGGTGCAAAATTGGATTAAATCAGTCGAAACTAGTCCCTAGGGCCTGACCCGGCCCTATCATGGCACTTGTCCTAAATCCCTATATACGCATAAATAAATAAATCTCAACATAGTGGATGTAAAAAAAATATTTTCCATGATTGTCGGAAAATATAAAAACCATTTTAAAATTTCCATATAAGAAGTTAAACTGTAAGGAATAAATTTTTCTATTGGGGATATAGAAGAAAAGTTTGTTGGAGTAAAATTTAACCTTGCTATATAGGATAAAGCTTGAAGTCATATGAATCTCTCCATAAATCATGCTTAACTTCTGCGGGATCTATGTAGTTAACGAATGCACATAGGATAAAGGATAAGGAGATTTTTCGCGACTCTCGCGAATTCGCGACTGACAAATACGTAAATAATATTGTATTTATGGATGAAAGGAAAACTTTTTAACCAAAAACTTTTTCACAACTGTCCATTATAATGCGTAAAATGGAGTATTTGTCAAGTAGCTTCGCGGATCTTTAGCGCAAATTCCCTTATAAAAAGTTTCTTTTAAAAAAAAAACCGTCTTTAGGAAATGCTTCAAAATTAAATCAAAAAATTTTTCGAATGATAGGAAAAATTTATTTTCCACTTAAACATTAAAATTAAAATTTAATTTAAAATTTAAAATCAAATCAGTCGAAACTAGTCCCTAAGAAGGGCCTGACCTGGCCCTATCATGGCACTTGTCCTAAATCCATATATATACGCATAAAATTTAATAATTAATAATTTTCGAAGTGAATGGATTTTTAATTATAATTATATAATAATACAATAATAATTGTGCAATAATAATTATACAGTAATAATTATATAATAATTGTACAGTTCTAATTATATAATAATTATACAGTTATAATTATATAATAATTATACAGTTATAATTATATAATAATTATACAATAATAATTATACTATAATTATACAATATAATTATCATTAAATAATTATTTGGTTATAATTCTCGATTGATTAATTATATAAAAATTTCGAGTAAACGAAGTTCATTTCTCGTATATAATAATCCATCAGAAGTTTGTGAGAGAAAATTTGAAATATGTTCTTTTTTTATGTTCAACTATATCAGCAGATGAAGTGGACTTGGGGAAGAAAATAAAATATATAGCGAGAATAGCGATTGTGTAATCTAGACAAACCGTGTGATTATTGAGATTGTAAAGATACAAAAAGTTGGAAATTTATTTTCAACGCTCGTAAGATGATTTTTCCTCATCTAGGAGAAAAAAAAAGAAGAAAAAAAAAATGTCGTCCCCTTTCAAAAAGTATCGGACTAAGCTTGAGCTTAGTTGGCCTATATAGTGGATCATTTCGGGGTTGCATAGAGAGAGAAAAAAAAATGTGTCACATTTACCCCATTTACTATACATTGGTTAACTCAATATTATGTAAAGAATGCTAAGCAGTGAGTATTCCCTTTCTTTTTTTTATCTCGACTCGTAAAATTCTTTATGATGAAACTTTTTATTTCGAATTGCTTATTCAAATCGTTCCATAATAGTTGGTAAGGCAAAAAGTATTTCTCCGTAAATAATTTGAAATACAGTGTAGATTAATGTTTTTGTATTTTCTTCTTTTCAGTTGATTATTATTTAATATCACGGTTAGAAATCGACAAAACTGGCCCAAATTTGGTTTGAAACCGGCCCGGTTTGGGCAAATCTGGCTGAAAAATGGCGTTTCATTTTCCCCAGACTTGGCCCCGGTCAGGGCCCGGTAGAAATTTTGTACACTCGATGGTAAATTATACAAACTAACCTGGCCCTAATCGGGCTGCAATCGGGCCTGAATAGAATAATTATAATTAATATTAATATTATATAAAAATATTATAATATTATATTTATACATATGTGAAAATTCTGACCAGGCCCTGGCATGGGCCAGGTTTGGATATTTCCACACGGGAATTAATAAATAATTACAATTGCAATCTGAATTACGATTTATAATAAAATTGTAATTTAATTTACATTTCATTAGACTAATTTTATAAATAAAAATAATTTACAATCGATTATAATTTTCTCGAAAAATGTTCTTTAGCGATTTTTCCATTATTATTAAACATTAAGTTTTCGAAATCAGTGAAATTCGTTATCCAGGGGAAAAAGGGAATATATTTTTCCACATAAAAATTTCCTTCTTCACTTTCTACTCCATTTACAGCTTCTGACTAATCTTTCCAACGAAAAAAAAAAAATGTGGAAAAAAAACCGGGCGAGGGCTTTACGCCACTTAGAATTTCTATGCTCTCCTTTAAGTGCCGCTCATAAAAAAATATGCTCAAAAATCCCCATTATATATAAGATTATTCGAGAAAAGTTTAATTAGTCAGAAAAGTTAAATTTTTTCCTTCTCTCTAAGGTTATATGTAAAAATTACAAAAACTTACACGATTTTTGATGTCGCTGTAAATTTTACTATTGTAGATATAACAATTATTTAAATGACGCAAAAAAAAGAGTAATTTGCAAGAATTTAATAATAGATAATATTCTTATATTGTAATAATAAAAATACATTCATAAGGGGCATTTTTTTTTCATGAAAAATTTCGTTAAGTGTCGGTCATAAAGAAAAAAAAAGAAAATACGTTTTCGACACGCTTGAAAATCCCATTATACACGGTTATCAGGGTACAAAAAATGTCTAATTAATCACAACTTAATCTCCCACTATGAATTCCATGCACACGCTACTTGACCTAAAAATAGAAAAGAGGCATTCAACCCTCCATTTCCTTGTTTTCCCTCATTCTTTTTTTTTTCTTTTCTTTTTCCGTGAGAGAGAGGAGGGGTAAAATTCACAATATAGCAAATAGCCTGACCGCAACGCGAAGGTCCGCAGAGATTATCTTTCCGCAAAGGAAAATATTTGCCGTGAATGAGCGCGTTGTGCGCGGTTAGCGTTCGCCACAAAGAGAGGGAGAGAGAGAAAAAAAACGCTCATATAAATATAAAAACTAACTTATATTAACTATAATAATCGTTAGTTTTTAATAATTATGAAAATATTAACAATAATGAAAATAGTAGTGAAAATAATAGTAATAAAAATAATAACGAGAATAATAATAAAAATAATTATTA
>JUFY01033072.1:2296-12576 GCA_001855655.1 Leptopilina clavipes
TGCGTGGTAATATTGCCAATATTGCCAAGCAATGTTGAGGTAATATTGCCTCAACATTTATTATGTCCGCCTTGTAGAAATATTGCCGGGCAATGTTGTCGCAACATTTCCTGGCAATATTGATGCAATATTGCCTCGCAATATTGAGGCAACATTGCCTCGTAATATTAAAAAATATTCCAATATAATAATTATATAATAATATATATTACATTTATACATATTATATTATAATTATATCATAAAAATTATTATATTACAAAATTTTTTAATATTGCGAGGCAATGTTGCCTTAATATTTCCTCGCAATATTGCATCAATATTGCCTGGAAATATTGTGTCAACATTGCCCTGCAATATTTCCACAAGGCAGACATAATCAAGGTTGAGGCAATATTACCTCAACATCGCTTGGCAATATTGTCAATATTACCATGCAATATTGACACAATATTGAGCTCAGATGTTGTGCTATTTGGGAATTATCATAATCATAATGTTTTTTTAAAAAGAATAATTTTATATTTAATCGAACGTTTTTTAGCCGGATGTTCATTTACTGGTACAGTCACCCTGAAGCTTTGAGTGACATAACAGCAAAACATTCGGTAGTAGGTCAAAACATTCGCCTTAAAAAACTATAGAATTACCCATACAGCATTGAAATATTATGGATATCCCTGGGATGTCCTATGAATATCTTTTAGCTTCCGGCGATTTGGATATCCCTGGTATATCCTATGGATATCCATGGATGTTCCTGGGATATCCCAGGGATATCCAAACCGCCAAAAGCAAAAAGATATGCACAGGACGTCCCAGGAATATCCATAATATCCCGATGCTGTGAGGGTAAAGATAACAATTCCTATTTCAAACGAATTTCATTTATTTAAAGGGTTTATATAAATTTTTGTCAAATTAAAATTCCGGCAAATAGAATTTGGGGAATTTTTATGCACTTTATTGTATATTCCAAGGTATTGTTTTTATGAATGAAATGAAGAATAATATAAAAGTAAAAGTTGCCCCACACTCTTTCTGTCTCTTGTTTTCATTCTCCAGTTTTGTTGTTTCTCGTCAGACAGGACTGTTTTCAAAGCGAGGGACAAACAATTAGAAAATGGAGGTTAAAATTTGATAATGAGCGTCAAAAAGGCAAATAGCGTAGCATTCTCATCTGCATCAGACGGTTCTTAACACTCTAATATTTCAGGAGTGTCAAGAACGGTCTCGCTGGGAAGTCTCTTGAAAAAGCCGTTCTCGATTCACCTCACCTCCTATAGTATTTTTCTACGGCGACCTGCCTTGCCTCTCCTCACCCGTTCTCTTTTTTTTCTCAACGACCTCGGGCTAATAATCCACCATTCTGCATTTCGTTCAACGTGCCAACACCCCCAGGCAACCGACTCGATGCAAGCTTTTCGCGGTTCAAAAGTGTGGGTCCTGATTTACAGAAGAAAGCTCGTAAACTTCTCTTCCTTTGAGAAATTCCACATTTTTTTTTCTTTTTTTAGAAAAGGTATTTTTGTCCCTTTCTGCTTTCGTTTTCGATTCGTCATTACCATATTTCACGTTTGCTACGTCTTCATATACTTGCGAAATGTATTTCAGAAAAAAAAAATATTTCGAACTGAAACGGAAATTTAATTAGAAAATTATTCAAAAAGAAGAAATTTGTCATAATCTAAATAAATCAATCAATGTGGAATTTCAGGACGAAGCATGTAACGACAAGAATTCATGAATGGTTTGAAGTTTCAGATTGAATAGTTTCCTAGTTTGACACGGTTGGTTCTGGTATTTGAATTAATGATTTACTTACAGTGTTTAATAGTTAATTCAAGTTCCTGATAAACGCACAATCATTAACGATTTACTGGACAAAACCAGCGGTAAAATGGATTCTGAGTTTCGAACAGTTGAACACGAACTTATTTACAATTTAAAATCAATTTTAAAAAGTTAACAACTCGATAAAACTAATTAATAAATTTATAATTTTATAAAACTATTAAGAAAATGACGTGCTAAAAAATGAAAATTTTACATTCTCCTCAATAAATTTTGATAGTCGAGGACGATAATGTTATCACTGTCATAAAAGCAAATAGTATATGGCAATGATTTCTTCCATCTTTGCAATTTCCTTTCAGTATACACATATATGTATTATTGACACAGAGAGACTCAGGAATGATTTTTATTAGCATTTGCATCATACAATGGGCTTCATAAATTCCATTTTTAATATTCAACGAATAAAAGGAGAAAGTAGACATAAAGACTCGTATTTAAAATTACTAAAATTGTAGAAAGTGCTTCTCAGCTAAACGAGCAAGTTTATCACATCAAGTAGTAAAACGTCTAAATCGTCAGACGGGACGACAAGAGCGTGACTCGAGTCTTCTAAAGGCACTGAGAGAGCACAAAATTTCACTCTCTAAATTTGTAAAAAATATTTTCAGCCTGAAACCCGTTTACAACACTAAAAATCATCAAAGTATACGAAAAACTAGATTAAAGTCTATAGTTGCAATTTTCTCGCCTTAAAACCTTGAGTGTAATTTTAATGGAAAACACATATGCAACAATGTTAAATTGTTTAATTTTGCAGATATTGCAAACAGATGATTGTATAAGAAAATTAAAATAATTACAATCATTGCAAACGGCAGTGTCATCTTATAGTTTCAAAACTTCATTCTCACGTTTGATAAATGGGAAGAGTAAAATACAGGCAGATTGTTGGTTGAGTTGCAGATGTGACCTGACAGAATAAAAAATATCAGTTCACCTTCTTCTTATACTTAGAATATCTCTCTATTTATATGCACAGTTATGCGTAACACAAGCCCTAAGTTTCATGCTACAAAACACAATCTATTATGGGAAGTAAAACTTTAGGGAAACTTTGAAATGATCCATCAACTCCTTCTAGCGTTAAATAACATTCCACCTTAAGCATGAATTACTCAACACTTAATAAAAAAAACACTTTTTAACTAATACATTATTAGAGTTTCTTCACTAATTTTCTTTTCCAAAACAAATTTGCAAGGAGAAAAATGTATCCATTAAAGTTACTGAAATTAATATGTTAAAGATTAATGTTGTATTTACTCAAAAAAATATGTAAAATTATAAGAATTTATATATGTAAATGTTACTTTACCATTAATAGTTGTTACTGAAATCTTATGCTGTCTCTATTTTAACTAATAAAATTTGCTACAGTTACAGATTTCTAACCCAGTGGGCACAGGGACATGGGATGTCTTTAGGACATCTTTAGAACATCCTTAGGACGTCCATGTCCGTTCAAAGAACATCCTAAAGACATCTTATGTCCAAAAGACGTCTTTAGGACATAAGATGTCTTTGAGACGTCCTTAGAACAGACATGGACGTCCTAAAGACATCCTATGTCCCTTTGCCCTCTGGGAAGTATCTTTAACATATTATTTTTCTCTCTATGTTGAAGCCTCAAATCCTTCGAATTCTTAAATAATTGATCGTTTAAAAGACGTTTAAAAACGGCGCATCGACTGCCAGGGTCATTAGCGACAGATATAATATTTTAATTAAATTTGGTAATTGGGTTACATCATTATCGTTTAAATATATTCGATTAGGTATTTATATTGATTTTGATAAATTTATAGTTTTAAGTAGGTTTAGAACTTTTTGAAACAATTGGCTGTCGTTGAGTAATGTTTTTAATTGTTTCTTAATTTGGTGTCTGCTTCTTTGCACATTTTATATAGGACATTCCACCAGAATATGTTTTATTGAGATGTTCACTAGACACTGGCTGCAGAAAGAAGGATTTTCTCTTGTGATTAGATGGTGATGACTTAAATGAGTATGACCAATTCGTAGGCGAGTCAGGGTTAATTGGTCTTTGTTTTCATATACATTGTTTTTGATTTCATGTAGTTTGGTAGCGGGTCTAGTTTTCCATTCTTCATTCCAAAGTTCTAATGTTTTGTTTTTTGATATGTTTTTTCAAATCTTGGGGTTCAATTGTTGCAGTTTCATCGATGGTTTGAAGCGCACAGGCAGATTTCGTGAGAGACCACTATTTGTGTCTCATTATTATTATTCGATTAATAAAAATTGTATGATTTCTGTATATTTTTGAAATAAAAATTGTTAAACTAATTAAATTCTTTGTCATTATTATTATCGCATAATTCTTAATGAGTAAAATGAGACACAAATAGTTATTGTGGTGTTCAAACCGTATATGTAGTTGATATATTATTGTTCTGTTTAAAAACGTAAAATAATGTGATTGTTTTCATGACGAGGTCGTCGTATAGTTGATTTGGTGCGTTTTCATGTTTTGTTTGTCTCTCGACAGACATAATGATTGTGTTCAATAAATATTAAAATTTAAATAAAATTCGACTTGCTTCAACAAAGTTTTGTATTAAATAAAATTTAATTTTTTGATCCCTTCTAGATCCGAACTAGAGTACATTAAATAAACTTAAATTTTAACCTTAATTTATTTGGTGAACTTTTCCTTACTTCTCCCTCTCCGCAGTTTTTTTTAGGAATTTTCTAACAATTTTTAAATTAGTCAAGCAATCAATTAAAATTAACTAAATTATTCTTTTGGATATTTTCCAAAAATATTCTAGCGTCAATGGCAATTAAAAAAATAAAAGTGGAGATAACGTTGATATAACTTCAAATCTGTCAAAATTAATTAAATTAAAAATTAAATAAAAATCAGTTATCCTAAAAAATATTAAAATAAGTAAACCGAACGTTATAATACATAGTCATTGACAAGATTCCATCGTCTGACCAATGTAGAAATTTACAAACCATAATTACTGAATTACCAAATTGATTAAAATCAATAAATTATTTGTATGTTTGAGAAAAAAATTTTTTAAATATTTTTCAAAAACATTCTCGCAATATATGAAGCTGTTGTAAAATATGAAAATTCGAAAATTGTATCGAAAATCTTTAATGGGAAATATTTCGTAAATAACTGCTATGATTTACCGGAGGGAAAAATATTTTTAAAACAAATTGTTAAATTATCGAGAAGGAATAAAAAATACATTTTACATTATTAGCTTCTTTTTTAATATTTTTTACAGTTTTGGTAAAATTGAAATAAAATATTTATTACTAACCTATTGGAAATATGTTCCGATTATTTTGTTTTCAATTATAAAGTCTCTTTTTATGTAAAATTCTTACTATCTTAATATCTTATTATTATTATTATTATTATATTATTTCTTTAGGGAATTTAATTATTTTTATTCAATAAAACATACAAATTTTTGTTTATTGCTTTGTATTGAAATTTTTTTCATACGTTGTAAATCAAAGAATATATTTTTTTTCATTGAAAAAGCTTGAAACTAAAAAAGAAGGGCAAATAAATGTTTCCTTTAACAAAAATAGAACTTTTACACAAATCTCCTCGATCTGGAAAAATTTCTTTCCATTCAAAGGAAACTGTTAGAATTTATTTTCCATTTTCGCAAACTCCGTTCAATTTGTTTCAATCTTTAATGGCATTTTCATATTTCCTTTCATTAAATTTGCATTTCCATTGCGTTATAATATTTCATTGATAATATCCCCTCTGTTCATGTAAAATTTTCATCGGGAGAGAATTCTCTCGGCAGATTTACGGAAATTACACAAAACGTATATCGAATTGAAATCTCGAGTTGAATCCCAAACATTGTTTACGGTGTTAGAAGGCACTCAGCTCTTTTATTGAATATATATTTTTTTCCATATTTTTTTTTTTTTTAATGGAATTCTGGTAAAAATGCCTGGCGCCCGAGTTTGGGTGGTACACATATATAAAGTGATATAAATTCGTTGAATGCGTGTTGGGAGAGAGAAATCAGAGATTGCGTGTGCGAGTAACTCGCGAACTATTTCAAAGAGAATCTCGAAAGATGGTTTCTTGTGCCCTCATCATCCACTCTTGTCCCGTAATCACTTTTCTTGCTCCTGTAGATTTACGTCACCGCACGAAACACCCACCCCATCGTCCCCATCAGTTGCGAGTAGATGGCTCGTCAAAGCAAAAGCTTTAACAGCACGTCAATTATTTCAATTAAGAGCCGACCCATCCAATGAAGATTACGCACTGACACAATCAACGCGATTATTTAATAAGCACTGACAATCGAGATAACGTGACAAGTACAAGAATCTCTTTGATTCCAGCAATTAAAGTTTTACTTTCAACTTCATTTACGTCACTCGGCTAGTGATTTATTTTACTTTTTTCCCCACTCTCTTACCTTCAATTATATAGCGTACCTGCAAATGTCAAACATTTTTATCAATAAATTATTACTTTGTGCTTAACTTTGACATGCCCTTAAGATGAAATGGTACAAGTTAACATAACCTCAAAACTATAAAAAATTTTTTTAACTTTTTTAATATAAACATATATGCAATAAAATAAATAGTACATGACAGATAAATTCAATTGCTACAAAAGTACTACAAAAGAAAAATAATAGTGTCAGAAATGTTAGACAAAGTTTTTGGTATTTTTTTTGTACGGACAATATCTTCTAGTTTAACGAGAATTTTTTTTTTAGATTTTATTCACGGAGAAGGCCGGACTCACTGCAGCAGTGGAGGACCTTTTTTTAGTGCCGTCGGAGATCGCGTGTAACTCTAAAAATATTAAATTTTTTTCTTCAAAAATTTTACTGTGTATTCTTAAAATATGTATAAATATACCCTTAAAATTTTAAAACAATTTATACATTAGTTTTTTATTTTTAAATTATTACTTATCGAGGAGAGGGGCGAGTTGTAGAACCCTGGATGGGAAGAAAAAGGGAACTTCTCGCAGTCTACATTATAATATGTTAAGGTCAAGACAGTGTAAAATTTACACTAGGTGTGCCCCTTAATACTGTTAAAATTATTTTGTTCAAAAATTATAAAAATAATTAAAATTAATTAATTAATTAAAAATTAAATAATTTTTGAACGCAATATTTTTAAAAATATGAAAATGTTAACGATTGTTGAGAATTTTTCAATGAGTAAAAGAAACGATTGTTTATAAAAATTAAATAAAAATTAAAAATTGCAATTTTGTATAAAAAATTATTCAAAATGTTTAAAAAATCATTATTGGCAAAAGATTTTAACTCAACATAATTTTTCTCTGAATCATTTTCTGAACAAAATAAGCCATCATTGATTAAAATCGAATTATTTTTAAAGAATTTTAAAAAAGCGACATAAAGAATTTTTTATTGCATGCAAAATGCATAAATAAATAATTATTGTCGCTTTTAAATTTTTTTCCTATAAACTGATATTTGCTCTTCTAAAAAATACTACATACTAATATTAAAAATATAATTTTTCAAATGCCAAATAAATATTTTTTTCTGAAGATCTGCTTTTTTGGGATAAACGTCCTTAATTCAAGAAAAATATTCTTTATTTAATCATTGTAATTATGACTGTTTTTTTTTACCAAAAATAAAAAAATGATGTACTGCAAAAACAGGAAATATTGCGAAAGGATTCAGAAAGTTGTAAACCAATATATAAAAGGCAGGTCTGAATTTAATTGATTTAAAAAAATAACTTGATCAAATAAATTAATGGAAGTCAAATCAGCAGCCGTCGCAGTTTCAAAACTATACCCATCTGCAAAACACACCAGGATATATAAACTCGTTTGCCGCTTGCGAAAGAACGTTTTTTATAGCTGAGTTTTGATTAAAGTTTTAATATTGAAAGCAAAAAACAACGAATACACGGCTGTTTTCATCTGCACTCTGTATTTATTTTCCGTTATGAAAATGAAAAAAAACAAAACAAAAAACAAAATTGATTCAGAAAAATGTGCCCGAGTATTTTTGTAGTTCTTCATTTCAGAGATGTCTTCTAAACAAATATTATACTTCTCATTCGCCAATGAAATTACAAGTTTTGTATGTATACAAAAATATACAGTACCTATATTCTTCGGGTAGAAATTCAAATTTTTCCAGAGTGCACTTTAATTGAGAGTTCTGTTGCATAAGCAAAAAAAGTATTCTTTTTCTTTCTACTGTTACATCCACTGCTGGACAAAAAATTCTCAAATCCCAGAAAGTGAAAGCCATATGTAAAATATTAAATTCTACATTAAGAGATTTTAAAAAAGAAGAATGGATTTACAAAGAATATAAAACTACACTGGAAAAATAATAAAATATTAATAAGCATGATAAAAGAATATTTTTAATATTTTCAATATTTAAAAACTATATAAAATATTCCCCATCCATTTAGAAACAGATTTCTTATTCTTTAGAAAGAAAACAATTTTAACACAAAATTTAATACAAATTTTTTAATATTGACGCAAATAATTTTAGTTCCTATATTATTATTATTATTATTATTAGAATCGTTTAGAATAATGTTTGAATAGTAGAGTAAAAATCTGGGGAAAAAATAAAAAAAGAATTCGCATTAGATTTTCTATTCAAGTCAGGAGTGAACATTTTTTTGCAAAGGTGAAAGAATAATTTTGCCTAAGCTGTGCTTGGTGGATGTAAATCGGTGCCACCATCGCATTCAGATTCCAGACAGAACCTAAAAGCAATTTATGGAAATGACTGCCAGACCATCAGTAAGCAACCCCCGTCGATTGGAATGGAATCAATATCACCGTATCAAACTTTGCAGTTAAATTAAATGAAAAGGTCCTTTTGAAAAAGTTAACAGAGTGTACACCAAAAAACTTTAATGTTTGCGAATTTTCCAGCATCAATTTTTTACTTTCCAATGAAAAACTCTAGTTTATTTTCATTAGCCAGAGAGAAAAATAAATTTGCCATTTCTTAAAAAGGTAAAGGCTTACATGTGATTTTTAGTAGAGTTTAGTGATTCATTTATAAGTCAAAAGGAGGGAAGTTTTTAAATAAAAAAAAGACTTTAGAAAAATTGAAAATTTTAAATGAAAACTATTTTTCTTGATCTTTTTCTTAGCATATAACAAATTTTACCACTTTGGGACACAGTTTTTAAAGTAATTTAATATTCGTCATTTTTTGCATTTAAGGGTCCCTGTTTACGAATCGGATGTCAGTTTCAAAAAATTCAAAATGGCGGATGCAATATGGCGCAGGATTTGTTAAAAATTGTTTATTGTTGCAATAAGAAAATGCCTATACACAGATAAAACCTGGACTCATTGTTTATGGGTATCATACTTTGGTAGCACTGCAGGACCCAGTTTTCCAATTCTCTTTAAATTTGTCAGGTTCGCGACACTAGCAAACCTATAGTGGAAATTTTTAAACATTGAAATTATCGTCTGCTATTTGACGCGACCACGAATTTCACAACATTTCACAAGCAACTAAATATTGAAACGGAATCATAATAAAATCGTAAATGTTGTATAATATAAATTATAATTTATAACTTATTAGAGAATTCTATTCCAGTAGTGTTGCTGAAAGCAGTAAGCAGGCCTGGCAGTAAGTATAGATATAACGTAAACAATGTAAAGTAGTAAGTATAATGTGTCACTTTTAATTTAAATTATATACGTATATTTTGATTATTTATCAACATACATGTTAGTGACGTTTATATAAGTTTTTATTTTAATTGTAAATATGTTTATTATTTGATTTCTTATGATTGTTTGTGTTAGAGGCTTGGTCGAGATAGGTTGTCACTGTTTATAAAAATTATGAATAATTACACTGAGGCCCTTGCCTTTTTATTATTTAAGGCCCTTGCCTATTGTATCTATTGAGGCACTTACATTTTTTGTCTTGGTCTTTCTCACTGCATCCTTGAGCTCATGTCTACACGGACGTAATAGTATAAAGGACCATCATCCTAGTGGTTTGTCTAAGAATCCCCTCTCTTTTTTTTAGTTTTGTTTATTGTTTATAAAGGTGGAAACCAGACTTGAAGGCGTGATCTATACCCTCTTCGGAGTTTCTTTAATTGTTTTAGGTAATAGAATAACCTTACTTATCGAGGAGAGGGGCGAGTTGTGGAACCCAGGAGGCGAAGAAAAAGGGAACTTCTTGCAGTCTACATTATAACATGTTAAGGTCAAGACAGTGTAAAATTTTTGTGTTAAAATAAACGGACTTAAAATTAAATTGAAAGTGGTTTCTTGTTTTAACAATACACAAATATGCATAATGAAAGTTTGTACTTAATTTAAAGTAAAAAAGTTTCTTTCTGATTTCCATATGAATTCAATTTTGTAGGTTAGAATGTCAAAATCCAAA
>JUFY01033082.1:3302-20786 GCA_001855655.1 Leptopilina clavipes
AAAAAAATAAATATTAGATATAATATTGAATACTAATTAAATTAATTACCAAGCAGGAGTGAAAATTAACCGTTAATTGTTTGTGAATACAAAATGCTAACAAACTACAGGTGAGTTGTTAAAAAAGAGTTAGTAAATTAAAAGGCACATGACTCAATGATGGGTTAAAACGTGTTATAGAAAAAAAAACTATGTAAGTCCACTGAAAATTTTGTAATAATTTCTATATCAAATCTGACAAATCAATTATTATATTTTAACGAAAACAGTATAAATGAAAATTTTTTAAATATTGACGTTCAATGATTTAAAAAAATACAAATCATACAAAAAATTCTGCATGATTATATAACAATAAAATATATAATTGTTCTTGTTATAATTATAATTATAACCAATAATTAATATAAATGTTCACCCCAATTCGAAAAATATAAGTAATTGTGTAAAGGTTGCTCAACTTTTGAGAACAAAATAGAAAGTTCTTTTATCTTTTTTCGCCTTCTTAGAAACTACGTATATGAGAACTGCATAAAACTTATATAATTGCGTAGGTTCCAAAAACGTGATAAAGAGAGACGTACTTTATATGCTCAATTTAAAAAAAAAAAGTTACGCCAGACTTTCTAAACAGCCCCCCCAAACAATTTATTAGTATCCATCTTCAACTTGGGGGTGAATACTACGTAATCACTCTGCACAAAATTATATAATCCAAAAATATATATACACAGAACAATTATATATTAATTGAATTTATCAGTTATATACGTAATTATATAATTATTTGTTAAAAAAATTTTTATTTATAAAACTTTATAAAATCAAAATTTTGTTAAGCAATGCAAATAGAAAAGAAAATACATTTGAATCACACATCGAAACAAAACAAAAAACAAAAACCATTGCAAAAATCAAACATTAGAAGAAAGGCATTCTTCAAAAGAATGAAAAAAAAATTCCAACAAATTTTTAATAGCAATTAGATTAATTTTGCGTCTTGGAAGATTGATCTATAAAGTAAAATAGAATTCGATACAATAAAAAATTAGATTCTTATCTTGGAAAAATTGAGATTATTAAAAAATACACACTAAACTTAAAAATATCAAATTGATACCAAAAGAATCAAATTGATTCTAAATTTTTTGATCAATTTGATACTTTTAAGTTTACAGTGTAATATAATATTAAAAAATAATATAATATTAATTATATTTACAATATAATTATCGATACAATACAATTATTGATTGTAAACTTTTTGTTAATTTTTTTGACGCAATGTTTGCGGAATTTTACTAAATTTTTAAAATCAATTGCTACTAAAAAAAAAATATTGAACGACTGGACATACATTTGGTTTCTTTTTTTTTTATAACACAATAACAATGAAATGAAAATTACCTGATGTTGGACATGGCGACTGCTGAATACATTGATAAGTCATCAACGTACCTCTGATGAGACCACGTTAAATTGCCAAGATCCGTGGAATAATCTGTTGGTCCAAAACTAGAATAACCAGCAGGAACTGATGGTGTTTGTAATGCTACTACCGGCGTGTTTAACGACGATTGCGTATGTCCACTCTGCAATTCAAAAATTAATTAATAATCAAAGGAAAAAATGAATAAAACAATTTTTAATCCATTACAATTTTATCAAAATTTTCATCATAAATTAAAAAAAAAAACTAAATTTATTTTTTTAACTTAGTTATTATTGCTTGAAATTTTATTTATTATTTTTTTGTTAATCTATTTTAAAAAAATTCCTTTTTCACCCATTGAAAATATTCTATAAAACAAATAAAAAAATTTTTTTTTTAATTAAAATTTCAAAAACAATCTGAAATTATATATTCCCTTTTGTTCAAGTTATTTAATAATATTTAAAAACCGATACTATACTCTTGTTATGAAATAATGATAAAAAAATATCTCTATAAATTCTGGTTATTTAATAATTTATTATTGAATAAATGAATTGAAATGTTTATATAGAAAGAGATTCAATTTTCAAGTACACTTGATAATTGAAGAAATAAAAAAGTATGAAATAAAAATCAATTTTATTACTCACATCATAATTTGTGTCTTCTGAAAGAGATTGTGTAAGAGGCGTGGGTATAACTACTCGTAAATTGGCTCTGTGAGGATGAGGTGGCGGCGGTGGTTGTGGTGAATGTCTAGGAGGATTACCAGGTTTATTTCCGCTACCGCCACCGACTCCAAGAGCAGGTGAAGGTCCAGGACTTGGAGATCCGCCCAATGGAGATGCTGACGGTGGATATCCATTACTCATCTCCAACATCCCTCCCGGAGGATAAACTAAATAAAAAAAAAGACAATTAAAATTCACTCTTACAATTATCAACCAAATTTCCCCTTTCTAATTTTCCCTTTCCCTTTCTAGTTTCCCCTTTCTTCTCCTTTTTCCGAATAAATAAAAATTCCACATTCTTTACAATTTTATCACCTAATTTATTTTTCTTCTCAATTTTTTTTCCTCCATTTATTTCGATTTATAATAAAATAACTTCGTAAATATACTACGTTAATTTACAAAAAAATTGAGAGATAAATATCTAAATTTCAGTTCATATATTCAAGGTTGTGCCATGACATTTAACACATTCAATCGTTATACGTTCATAAAACAAATATAATAAATTTAATTTGAATAATATTAAAAGGAGAAAAAAGAAGAGAGAAAAAATGAATACACTATTGTAAATTATTCATTTACATATACGTATTTATACGAAATACAGTGAAAATTGCCACACGATCACCTTGATGTAATCCCTTAAAGCCAATTATTTAATTACAATTTCAGTGGTGGCATAATTACCTGAATCTGTTTCAGATGAGGATGGCCTTGGAGAGATGCTGGTGTGTGCCATTTGTGGACTAGATCCCAAAAGAGATTCTCCCCCATAACTATTCACAGGTACGGTCACGGGTAGTGTATAATTAGACTGCCCCATTCCCTAAAAAAAAAAAAATTAAGTTATACCTCATTAATATTCATTACAGCATCCAATTCAATTTTTTTCCAAATAGAAAAATTCATTGAAAAAAACTCTCTTGTAACAATATTTTTTCACAAAAAAAAAAATTCGAAAAAAATAGAAATAATTTGATACCGTTGAAAATAAGGAAGCTTTTTGAATGGGATTATTTATGAATGAAATTTCGACGAGGGGGGTTTTTTTTCTCTGTCAATGAAAAGGAAAACTCACCCTCGATCCGTTGTGCTGATTTCTTTGCATCATCATTTGAAACTCCTCATCGATTTTGGTATATTTGGCCTCTGTTCGGGGGGTAAGATTGTATTCACTGGTATCCGGCTCGGGACTCTCTGGAGACATTGCACCCTTATGCTCCTTCTTGTTGAGCGCCTGCAAGTGTCAGCAGACAGGTTCACGTGACCACACCGCCCGAGGGCACTCAACTTTCACATGCACGTTAGTATAAACACCGACACACAAATTATCCTAACCATAATTATTTGCAAGTATTTCTCTAACCGATTTTAAACATTCCCCTTTAAAAAAAAAACCAAAAAAAAAGCACCTCAATTACACAAAATTGACGTTTCTCGAAAGAAAAAAAATTTTTCTTCCTTTTCAAACTTGGATTTTATGTAAATTCGTTTTTTTCTTTTTTTGCAAAATTAGTAAGAATAGATATTTTTCAATTAATTTTAACCCGAATCGAGTATTTTTCTGATCGGCATTTTGTAAACAATTTTTAAAAAAATCCGTCATTCCCAAATCGAACTCTGTTGAGTGCATTAATCTATTTTTCGAATTTCAAATTAAAAAAAAGAACCATAGTCGAGTGCACCAGCGGAATATTTGTCATGCAAAAAAAAAACCTAAATTTTCTATAATAGAATTCTAGTCTTGGAAAAGTGAAAAAAAAATTCTTCGACAGTTTTTGATAAATATTCAAAAAAAAAAAACCATGAGTCAAAATTTTCAGTTTAAATTTTCCATTTACATCAAAAATATAGTAGAAAATCAATTTTTAATGAATAATTTCAGATTCAATTTAAAAATTAAAAAAATTTCAATTTCATCTGAATAAAATTTTTAAAATTGTTTTGAAATTCAGCTAAAGAAAAATTCTAATTTATTTAAATACAATTTGGAAAAATTTGGCGTTTTAAATTATATGAAACTGAAAATTCGAACTCGTTGAATTTTTTTTTAGGGAATATTCATCGTTGAATGAAGGGAGTGAAACTAAAAGGTATTAAGAATCGTGTAAAGAATTTTTTTTTTGATTTTGTGATTGCAGGGGGTTGAAAAGGTGTATTTTTGAAATTTTTGTGTGTGTGTACCTACGCAAAATATGAAATCGACTCACCTCGATTATATTCTTGTTGGTAAGTGACTCGTGGGGTTCGTTGTACTCCGTATACTTGAGAAGAACCTTGTCCATGTCAGTACTTGCATACTGGTACAGTTTATTACTCGAACTGAATATAATCAATGCAATTTCACAGTCACATAAAACTGACAATTCATATGCCTTCTTCATTACTCCAAATTTTCTTTTATTGAAAGTCACCTGTTCAGAAGAAAAAAAAACAAATCAAACAAAATTTATTACGTTTCATTTTCAAATTCCACACAGTAAATATTATGCTAATTTCTTACGTAATACAGGAAGATCAAATATTATAATTACTTCTTTCAAATTTTTAAATTAAATTTTTAAATATTTTTAAATTATATTTTCAAATAAAATTTTTAAATTAAATTTCAAATTATATATTTAAATTAAATTTCTTAATTAATTAAATCATTTGAATTATACTACAATGATTTATTAGATTTAAAAAAAAAATAATTTTATCCAAAAAATCTCTTCCTATATTAAATAAAAAAAAATCATTTTTTTTCTTAAATACCTGACGATTTCGTTCGTCCGTGATTCGCGAGATTTGTATCTTCTTCCGACCCATTGTGGCAAAATTTCTTGAAAGTGGGGATGCTGTATTAAGCCTCGGGATGGAATGTTAAAAACTCTGCAACAAAAAATAGAGAAAAACGTAAATTTATTATTAAAACAATATTCTCTTTATTGTTAGAACAATAAAATTTATAAATAGCGTGATAATTGTGTGATAAAAAATTGAAATAAATTTTCTTTCACCTGGAAAGTATAAAAAAAATTTTTCTATATTAAATAGTAATACAGAAACAAAATCATAAAAAAGTTTTAGGAACAAATTTTCGACTTGATGGAGAAAATTTTATAATCTCAATAAAATTATGAGATTAAAAGATCAGAGGGTCAAAAAGTATTTTATTTGACATGTAATCCGTCTATGTCTAAATTAATTGGCGCATTTTTTTCCCCTTTTTTTTCCATAAGACACCAGGAAAAAAAAAAGATTTTAGCTTGTATATTGTATTTCAAAGGAAGCTGAAAATTTTGCTCTTTTTTTAGATTTCAGAATTTAAAAAAAAAAAAAATGAAAATCTTTAAAATTATTTTATAAATATTTTTTAGAATTATTTAATTATTAATTATTTATTTATTATTTTAGAAATAGGTTTAA
Organism: Leptopilina clavipes; assembly: GCA_001855655.1. Classification (NCBI taxonomy): domain Eukaryota; kingdom Metazoa; phylum Arthropoda; class Insecta; order Hymenoptera; family Figitidae; genus Leptopilina; species Leptopilina clavipes. The sequence continues at coordinate 8,883 of JUFY01033082.1, forward strand.
ACATTTTTTTTTTCTATAAAATAATAATATTCCTATAAATTTAATTTTAATATTTTTTAACATTATTTTTATATTTGTAAATTTATAATGTTAAAAAATATAAAAATTAAATTATAGGAATTATAAAAAAAAAAAATGATAAACATAAAATATGAAATACGTTCGAGTGTACAGGAAGTAAAATTTGACATTGAACTCAAAAGAATTAACACGAAGTTTAGAAAGTCTATTCATCATTATGTGCCTACTAATTGAAAACGAAAGATAATAAGGGTGATATCAAAAAAGGAAGATAATCGAGCTGATAATACTAATTAAAGTAACGGCCCTAATCTTTATAAGAACCCTCCACTTCTATTTTTTTTTATTGCATTTTTCCCTAATCATAAGTAGCAAACATTTACGAATGTCTTTTAAGGAAATAATTCACCCCTTAAAGACTCAGTAAATACAATGTTTGCTTTTCCAAAAAAAAAAAAAATTTTTTCTCAAACTTGAGAAAATAATCATAAAAATTAATAAAAATAAAGAACAAAATTTTCTTCATTTTTTATAAATAAATTATTTATAAATCATTTAAAAAATTTCCTGCAAGTGTGAGTGAAAATAGGGTATAACAAATTTATATGAATATAAAAAAATAATTCATAGAAAATTATAACATTATAAAAATAGTTCAATTTGCAAAAATAATAAATGCGTAAATAATTTATAAAAAAAATAAAATAACAGGTCATTTTTCAACGTGTCACACAATGATATAGAATATTAATATTTAATGACAGAAAAAATGCGTTTTGTCCTAATGATAAAAAAAAAAATTAGTTCGACAAATATCGACGAAATGTTTTCTCTAATTAAATAAAATATTAATACACTATTAGTAAATAATAAAAAAAATTAACAAAAATCAATCAGAATTTTTTTGTATCCTTCTTGTGTTTATGATAACAAAAAATTCTAAATAATTTTTATCAAAAAAAAAATATATATATATATTTGCGCATTATTCAGATTTTTTTCCATTAATATTTTTACAAATTTAGAATAATTAGAGCTTCATGACGTTGAGGATAAATAAAATGTTTCCCCTTAAAATTTATTGTTTTCTAAAATAATATTATAAGAACGAATGAAAGTGTGTGAAATTTATATGTATACCCAATGCATTTAGAGTATTATTTGATAAAACTTCCTTTTTATGAAAAAGAAATACTTGTTGAGGGTTTACAAAATATAACACACGTTCCTGAATATATATGTACATATAAAGGCGGACAAGATAATCCGCTTAGATATTAAGACTTTAAAAACGTAATGTACACATGACTGATGCTTAAAGCGACTTTTGTGACTTGTCTTTGGTATTCATCGCGAAAGACAGTTTCAGTTGTTTTTCAAACAATATTAAATTCAATATATATACATATATATAGCTGAATTATTTTTTTTTCAGTGTGACACTTTTTTTTCCATGAATAATTTTATATAAATCGGACAAAAATATTTTTTCCAACGATAAAAATTCTTTCTTGTGAAAATACAATTGAGATCAATTTTATTATAATTATAATTATTATGATAATAATAATAATGATTATTATTATTATGATAATAATAATAATAATTAATAGCAATCTCTATAGTATTTATTAATAGTAAAATTAATATAGTATTATTAATGGTAACATTAATAGAAATTATTAAGTAATAATAATAATTGTTACTATTGTTATTAACATATTGATTGTCAATCATATTATTACTGTAAAAATCTATTATTTTCCATTAAGCTTAAACAGATTGTTATCGTGGATATTTAATTTTTTTTTTCTTCATTTTGAAAAAGTTGAGTATAAATTTTTCACCAAATTTCAACTATTTACTATTTTAACAGATGTTTGCTGATAAGTCAGCAGATTTTTCTTGGCTTGTATAAACAAACTTCACCTGACTTGACGCCATTAAAAAATGAGATGGAATTCTTGGAAAAAAGCCCAAGGTTATATCATATACAATTCTATTATAATTCTCTTATCAAAAATTTAATGATTAAATATTCTTTCGACTAAATATGACATATTTTACATTTATAATCAATTATAAAATAAACATTTTACTCTATATTCGATTCACTCTGTCTCTCTCTTTTCAGAAAGTTAACAATAATAAGAATAATAATAATAATAATTAATAAGTAAAAAAAATATTGTGCAAATAAAATTTTTTTTTGGGGGAAAATAAAGAAAAAATATACAACGAGACTCGATTTTATCGACAAATCAAGAAAATTTAACTGCAGGGCTTCTGGAATTGTTTCATTTTTCGAAAGTAAGAACCTAGTCGTCCTTGGTTGCGTGTAAGGTTGACCAGAAATTTACAATCTAAAGATGACTTCAGAGATTATTTTCTTGAATACAATATATATATATATATATACACCTATATGTATACGTTATTTACTCAAGTGGACTGTTTACAAAATAATAATGGTTAATTTTTGTTTCTTTTTTTTTTGGAAATTTTATATGGTTTCAAAAAAACAAAAAGATTTCTGTATAAAAAAAGTTGCAAGAACAATGTCGAAGTTTTTTTTTTCTAATTATTCTTTTTTAATTTTTAATTTTACTCCGATCGCAACGTTTTTATAATCAATAATTTAAAAGAAAAAAAATTGTTCTATTATATTTTTGTTTTAATTTTCATCGAAAAAAAATTTTTGCAAATTTTCTTTTTAATCTCAACAACTGTAAAAAAAATTTGTTGACAATAAATATTATTTTTCGCTTGAAAAAAAGTTTTTTTTTTTTTTTTTTGAATCGTTGATGATAAACGTTGTGTAATTCAAATTTGTTATAAAAAAAAGTATTTTTCTAAATTAAATATATATATAAGAATTAGATTAATACCACAATTTTTGGTTGATAATGTGACGAAAAAATTTGCTTTAAAAGAAAAGTCGCGCGAGATGGAATAAAAGAAAATGGAAAAACTAATCTATAAAGTCAATATAAGGATTGATGTGCCTCTGAAAGGAAAGTGCAACGGGACTCGATTTTCTGAAGGCTCTAGTCTAAGGCTCTACTGCTCTTATATACGTTGATAGGTGAAGTGTCGAGAGACGTTCACAATAGTGCGAATAGAATATACATATATATACGTATATAGAGAACATGCTAGTGTCTCGATCGAATTCGGTTTATTATACAAGAGCGTACTCTAACTGTGAGGTCAGCGACCAGCATGATGACCTGTACACTTTACACCTTGATCGAATTTTTAAATAGATATATAATATATGAATTTCCAAAAGAATTTACCAAAAAAACAATTTGCTGTATGCACATTTCAAAATTTTTCCAAATCCCCTTTTCTCTTATCAAAATTCACACAAATTTTTTTCCAATTTTTTTTCCAATTTTCTTTTCCAATTTTTTATTCTCCACACGAAAAAAATCTTTATCTGGAACAGCGATAAGTATCTCTGGGACAACGAAATGTTTCTACAAAATAGTGAAAACTTTCGCTGTTCCAGATAAAGATTTTTTTCCGTGCATAATGCGATCAAATCGCAAAAAAAAATTGATATTTTTATTTTTTAGCCAAATTTTATAATAATGAAAATATTATTCTACAGTAAAAAAAAAGAAGACGGAAATTTTGTCACTGACTTTACACAATAACTTTTGTCATTCTCTCATTGATTCCTTTATAGCACTGTGAATTTCTTATTAAAGTCTTTTTATCTACATAAGTAAGCACCGATACCTTTAAATATAACACTGTTTTACTATTATTACGTAACCAATGTCTATTACTTTTCATTCAAGTTTATGTTCCGTGTATTAATAATAATTTATTGAATAACTTTTTTTCTTGGAAAAATTAAGCCACTTTAATTCATAAATATTGAACTTAATATATAGCTAGTATATAAATAAATATATATATAATATTGTTTCTCTCGACCAATTACTTCATTTCATTATTAAATTTTCTCCTTTTTATTCAACAAAATACGTCAGAATTCAATTTTATATATTTAAAAAAAAATCATTGAGAACATTTTCGAAAAAGGCAAAATTTGTGTAAATGTGCGTGTTACATGATAATGAATTGACTTCAACTTAATAAAAAAAAAAAATCTTTTCTTTGCGTGTTAGTGGTGTTATTTTACAAACATTCGTCTGATGAGTAAAGGCAACATTACATAAAAAGGGGTCGCAAAAGTTAATTCTTCATTACAACTTGGGTTATTTTGCCTTGTGACGTCAAAGAAGATCAACAAAACTTTGAATTTTTTTAAATATATTTAATCGCTTCTGCTTATTGACATTAAAAGAAAAATTTATACAGGTACGTACAGAATTCATGTTATTTATAATAATCCTGCGCTTCTAGTAAGCAAACAATTAAAATAATTAAAAAATAAATTATTATTATTTTATTATATCATATATTATTATATTGTTATATTATTAGATTATAATATTTTATATATTATATACAATAGTCACGTTCAAATAGTCGAAAGGCATGAATTATGTAGATATAATAAATAATATATTATCAAATAATATTAATAATAATAATAATTATTATTATTGTTACAATAATAATAATAATTATTATTATTGTTACAATAATAATAATAATTATTATTATTATTGTAACAAAATGTAAAATTAGCTAACGTAATCAATTTTTTAGATTAGACTTAATTACTCTTATAATGAAAGATTTATTGAAATCTTGATAATTATTATTTCTTGATAAAATCCTTGATTCAACATTCTTAATATGAATATTAATCTCAATTTAAAGAAATACTTTCACTTTGAACAAATAGAATTAAAAAAAATTTTTTTCTACTTTTACGTTATTGCAAATATTATCATAGTAAATGGTATCCATTTGATTTATTATTTTATTTAAATGACATATCAAATATTATTACCAAATAATACAAATATTCTATTATCAAATTAATACATATAATCTTCTATAAAATAATTTTTATTTGAATCCAATAAACTTGTATTCGAATCAACAAAATGCTCTATATAAGAAAAAAATAGAAATAAATTGACTCAAATGTAATAATTATTTAATAAACAAATAAAATATTTTTCTGATAATTTATATTTTTCGATAAAAACCCTAATATAATAATAATAATAATATTTAATTAATTAAAAAATAAAGAGAAATTCTTATTTTAAGATGAGTCTTAATTTACAAAAAAAAAAGTGAAATTCAGATTCTTTTTAGTCTTAAAACTTAAAAAAACCACACATTCTTTGCAAATTCATAGATCAACAATCTTTTTCTCCCACAAATTGAATTTTAAATCAGTTCCAACCTTACTTTCAAAATTAAGTTTCAGTCAATCTTAAAATAAGATTCTATTACTGTATATTTTTCATGTTTTTTTCACAATGCGAATAAAATATTGTGAACAAACCATGAATAAAATTCAAAGAATGATTAATTTTTCCATTTCAAATGTATAAAATAAAATTCAATAGAAAATAAGAACAATTGTAAATTTTTCTCTCTCATTCATTATTTATCCTTTTGTTATTTATTAACCCGTGATATATATTTTCTTCTTCGTTTACTAAAAGCTAAAAGAAATAAATGAATTTTTTCGGAAAAATTCCATCCTAAAGTGCAACGAGAAAGAGAGGAGAGAATATATATATTAAAGAGAGAAGTAAAAGAATAAGAAGTGGTGAAATAAATTTTCTCGAACCACACTAATGTCTTAGCCCTGAAATTCAAACTCTCCTCCCTTTTTCGAAACCGTGCCAAACTGGCCATGTTCCAAGTTTCCATATACAAATAGTGGGGGAGGGGGGGATCGAGAGCGGACGTCGAATCGTGCGCTTAAATTCGCGAACAAGTATAGAGAAGTCTCTCTCTCTTATCGTATGGTGAGCTCTTGGTAAATTAGCGAGAGAAAAAAAAAGAAGGAAGAGAGGAGAATGAAAAAAAGAAAAAAGAAGAAAAAAAAAAAAAAAAAAAAAAAAAAAAAAAAAAAGAGTCCGCCAGACAGTGGCGTCGGCTAACATGACTCTCTCACACTCACCAGTGTTGTTTGTGACGAGGAAAGCATGCAAAAGCTCTGCTGCTTTCGAGGACGAGGCGATGGAGCATGGAATTGAGCGTAATCGAGCGGGGAACCCCCTGAGGTTACTCTTCAAGTTGAACTACCAAACCCCTTCACTCTATTCTCCTAAGTCATTATTATTTCACAACACATCTCTCAAAATCACAGTCACTTCACAATAATTAACAAAATCCAGAGAAATGCCAAAAACCAAATTATTTTTCCAAATTGAACATTCACAATATCAAAAAGTACTACTCCTCCCTTCTTCTCTTTGTCACACTTTTTTAAAAAAATAGTCACAAAAATTTTTTTCCTCCTTCAAAAATAGGTATATTATTTTCCTCTTTAAATCACGAATAATTATTAAATACTTTTTCCAGTATATAATATATATATATTTGAGCACTTGGAAGATGAGGAATAATAATTTTTTGTGGATAAAAAAAATTTTATTATCAGAGGTCGTCGTGTTTATAGAATTGCGAGGAAAAATAGAAAAGGCGAGTCGATGCACACTTCACACGAGAGGGGGATGAATGAAAAAGGGGGGTTTGTTACAAAAATGATTTGGAATTATTTATAGTGTTACGGGAGTTAATAATATCGTCTAAGAAATTATTATTAGTCCGTCGGTTTGTGTTTGAAAACTGTTGCGCGACGGTGTTTTGGGACTAGATTGTGTTGACTAGATGCACACTGCGAGAGTGTCTTTCTTAAAATACTTGTCACATGTGTGGAGAGAGAGAGTTTTCGAGTTTTAGCGGCGGCGGCGGTGAGACCGGCCTGTGGCTTTTCGAGCACGCGGTGCGCGACTTCTCTCTCCAAGGATTCAAATTTAGAAACTGCGTGCGTCGTCGTCGTCGTCGCAAGTCGCAAGCCAAGGCAAAAGGCGGCAGCAGCCACCCGGGGGCGTTAAAAAGCGGGGCGGTCGCGCGCGCTTCGACCAGTTTGCCCCGAGTTCGCGGTCGGGCTTGAAATAAAGATTTGAGAAAGCGGACGTGAACGAGAGAGAGAGAGAGAGAGAGAGAGACATCTGTACAGACTGAGACGGTAAAATTCTCTCTCTCTCTCTCTCTATGCACATGTGCACATTTGCCATGGACATGTGAGCGCACAACTACAAAACATGCTCTCAATGTGCATGCGCAAACACACAATCCCACTCTTCACTCCATCCTCTACATATGCGTAGAATAAAGCCTGTATAACGTAAAATCACCAATGACACATTTACTCTCTCTCCAATATTCATTCAAATCCTAAATTCGACACTTTAGCTCCATTTATTAGGGTTTTTATATTAAAAGTCGCACCTTTTCGGAGTTGAAGGAAAAGGAGTGAAATTTAGAGTTAAAAATTTACTCCAAGAGGAATGAATACCAAATAACGCTGATGAGAAACGATTTAATACAGTCTGGAGTCAATTTAACTCACTTTTGGAGTCAAATTTTACCCCTTTCAGAGTTAAAGGAAAGAGAGTGAAATGTAGAGTTAAAAATTCAATCCGTGAGCAATGAACACCAGATAACGCTGATAAGAAACGATTTAATACGGTCTGGAGTCAATTTAACTCTGAAAGGGAGTCAAATTTTACTCCCTTTCAGAGTTAAAGGAAAGAGAGTGAAATGTAGAGTTAAAAATTCAATCCGTGAGGAATCAACACCAGACATCGCTGATGAGAAACGATTTTCATACCTGGAGTCAATTTAACTCACTTATGGAGTCAAATTTTACTCCCTTTCAGAGTTAAAGGAAACGCAGTGAAATGTAGTTACAAATTTACTCCGTGAGGATTGAATACCAGATAACGCTGATCAGAAACGAATTAATACAGTCTGGAGTCAATTTCACTCTTTTTTGGAGTCGCTTTTTACTATCCAACTACGATAGAAATAAACACCGTACACTGTAAGAAATTTAGGGAACCCAACCCGAAGTTAAGAGTAAAGTTTTTGGAGTTAAAAAACGACTCAAGAGTGAAACAAAAGAATTAAACAATTAACTCCCTCGGGAGTATTTCGCCATTGTATATAGTGAAGGAGTTAATCTACAGGAGTGAATCCGTTTTTCTGAAATTTACACCTTTACGCAAGTACTGAACAAAAAAAAAAAATGGAGAGAATCTCTAACTGTGGGCGAGGTAATCGTTTATTGGTCGATAAAGATTGTGACGTACATGTAGAAGTCGGTCCAATGAAGAAAAAAAAACCTTTAACGCTCGTATACTCTGCGTAAGCGATATAATAAATTTCGTACACCTACTGCATCCCCTACAATAAATAAATAGTGTACTTTGAAAAAAATTCTCTTCCGCAAAAAATCTTTTTTTCCATTGAACAAAATATTCTTTTTCTATAGTTAAAATTTTAAAGAAAAAATAATAATATTTTTGAAATTAAATGATAAAAATTGTGTCTGAGTGTAGAACCGCGTAGTTGACTCAGTGCCGGATGTATTCGTCCCACTCCGCACTGTCTTATAGCGAATTCGGTTATCTGCTCTGAGAGTGATCTTGCTCGGTGCAGGAGTATTGCTTGCTCTGCTCCGAAAATTATGTACTCTGCTCTGTCGCACTCTGTGACGTCATGAGCACTGGCAGAATGCAAATCTAGAGCAGAGCAGCCAAACCGAATGCTCCAAGCGCTCTGCGCCGGAGTGGATTTGTCAAACCGAACATGCGACTCCTGCTTGGAGCACTCTTAGAGCACTCCGGTGCAGTTAACCGAATTCGCTATTACACTTTACTTGAGTATCGCGCTACCGTGTCCTCCACGGTCAGCTGGTCGAGTCTCCTCTCTATTCCCTCTTTCCGACATATCACACACCCTCCTTACAAACACTAGTAAACCTCCCACACCTCCCTCCGTAAAGCGCGAGAGAGCTCTCTTTCTCTCTCTGATGGAATTCAATTCGCGACCACGTATATATAATTATATATAAATATATATAGGCGCGAAAATGTATTTGTCATCTGTGAGAGTAGATAAGAATTTTCAAATTCTCAGGTGTAGGATCTGTTTCAGAAATTGCTTGAGTGAAATTAAAATCTCGTCATTCAAATCGGTACTTATATAAAAATATTTCTTTTATTCATGCAAAAGTGATTGAAAAAAAATTTTTTTGTCTCACAAAACTTTTAAATTAAATCAATTGTTCAAATATATTCTTTAATATTCGAACTTCTAATTATATAAATATTATAGATTCAGATAAATTTTTTATCAATAATAATCCAGATTATAAATTTATTACCCCTTTAATTTCAAAAATAGAGATGACTATAATTTATTTATATAAACGTTTCCTCTTTAGAATTTTTGTTAAAAAATTTTAAATACATTCAAATTTTATATATACATCTATACATTGTATAACACACAATACAATAATAATAATAATAATAATAATAATAATAGTAATAATATTAATAATATAAAAGATCTTTTGAAAATGTTCAATTTAGAGAAAGTAAATTAATGAACTGACGGTAACTTGAAAAATTTGTTCTAAAAATTCCTTTTCAAAATAATGCAATTTTGCGCAGTAAAATGAAAATTCCTTTGGGGAAAAAGTAGGTTATATAATGTCAGTAGATTAAGTAAAAATTTTTTTTTCTTTTTTTTTTTTACTTATTTTGCGTGAAATGCAATAAATGCTTTAACAGGATTCCATTATAATAAGTATGCAAAATTTATATATTACGCGTTTATTTTTTTAATGATTTCATATAGTTGCAAACTTTTCCCATTATTTGCAGTTTAAGTCATGTGAAAAAGTAACAATGTAATTAATACTAAACAACTAAGTAAAAAGTTTCTTTTGTATGCAGTATTTTTTTAAAAATATTATCAAATATGTTTTCAAACTATTTCTTTATCAAATAATTTCAGAAATTGAAAAATTATCCCTTTTTTATTCAAACGAATTTATTTCAGAAAAGAAAAATATTAAACATAAATATTAAACAATAAATATTTACTTATGTTTCACTCAATATTTATTAAATCATCAATTTGTTATTCCCGTGGGTTATGATTATACAAATTTTCATTTTTTAAATTTATTATATTAGAATAATAATAATAAATAATAATAATTAATATTAATAATAATTAATATTAATTGTAAAGTAAAATAATTATAATTGTTATTTATTAATTTATTTTATTAATTATTATTATCATCAATAATTGTCATTATTATTAATAGTAAAATATAATAATATAATAAGCAATTAAAACAATGGCAATAATAATTTCTATAATCATAACTCACGGAAAATAACAAATTGATGATTTAATAAGTATTGAGTGAAACATATAAAAGTAAATATTTATTATATATATAAATTTGTAATGTATATGCAATAAAACAAAGTAATAGTCTCTTACGTGTTTGAAAAATAACTCATTAATAAATAATTTATCAGTTTCCATATAATAATTGACTGTAAACAATTGTAAAGTCGTAAAACTATGTAGAAGTGCTGAGAACCTCATTCTCAACTATTTAAATGACTTTGACATGATTTCAATACATTGATGTAGTGTACACTGTCTAAATGATTTCATTAAAGCGTATACAATTTACCATCGATCATTCATATGTATCTTTATATAATCACTTTTATCCATCAAATGTAATTTTTCCCATATATCAATTTATTATTACATCACGTCATAAAGTCCCGTTTTCTTCTTTTAAAATGCAAAAAAGAAAAATTCCTTTTAATCTTCTAATGGTTCAAAAAAAAGTAAAAAAAAATTATTAAAAATTTTATATTAAATTAATATAAATATCATATGTACAAATACATACATTTAAATAACGGTTCTAATTAGAAAAATTCTGAATAAATAATACAAACTAAATTTCTTATTTCCAATTTCCATATCCAGTTAGCATTTCCAATGTTTTTTATCCAATATAGAATATTAATATATTATATATAAACAATTACATATCATAAAGAACGTAAAGATAATATTACACAAAAAATAATTTATATTCTAATCTCTGAATGAAATTTATCAAAAGATATAATAATAAATATTAAAAATAATAACGTATTAGAAGCAAGAATAATAACAAAAAAAAAGAATTTTTTATCATCTACTTTGAAAAAAATTAAGATTTTGACATGTAATAAAATATTCTTTTAATTTATAATGTGAAAATAGTTAATAACTAAATAAATAAACATTAAAAACAAAAAAAATTTTCTGATTTAAAGAGTTATATACTTTTAAAATTAAAAAAAAAATTTATAACAAAATAACATAATCACTTACTTCATATTTAGTTGTATTCACACAGTAAAAATATTTTAATTTTGATTCAACAAAAAGGATTTAAAAATTTTAACAAAATAACTTAATTTAATTTTACTAACTCATAAAATGGAAATAAGAGTATTAATAACGCAATAAAAGAAAAATTATCACTATTATTATTCTTATAATAAAAAGATAAGAAATAACTTTAGTCCGCACATGAAGTGAATAGAGATGCCTACGATAATTAACTGACTTATGATTTGTAGTATTGAGCATGACACGTTTTTGCAATGTTATTTTTCTTGGATAAAGGGAGTAAGAAAAGTGGGGAATCCTGAGTTACCTGAATAAAGAAAATGTTATGTCCTTTTCCCTTAAACAGAGAGAGTCAGTCTTATTCTATTTTCCATAAACAGAGAGAGAGAGAGATCAAACATCAAAACAAAATTTTCATCTCAAATTTCTATTTTTCATTATTTTTCTTAAATCTAAATAAAATTAAACCTCATTAAC
>JUFY01033082.1:27619-39288 GCA_001855655.1 Leptopilina clavipes
CCCCCACGTCCTGTATATAAAGAGACTAGATGGGATGTCTGTCGCATCAGTACCGGATATCCGCTCACCCTGCCTTAAGACTCTCGACCTGAGGGACATCTTGTTCCGACACTCAAAAAAACATACACACGATGCTTTCGGGAGATAAATTGTGTATATATATACATATATATATAAGATGAAACTGGAAAGGGAGCGATAATCATGCCAAGAAGATCGCGTTCAATGATCCCCATATATCCATCTCGCACGCGTTCCTCTTTCATCCAGGATTTCATCTTCATTAAATCCAACGACTAAATTCTCGTTTCAATTTTCACCGTCCTGTCTATATTTCTATTTTATAATATACATTTCAATTTTTTTCCATTCGAATTCGAATTTCCAAATTGATTTTTAAAGTTTTTTTAAAGAATTTTTTATACTATGAGAAATAAGGAAATAAAATTTTTGGAGGAGAAAACAAAAAAACAGTTGGGTTTTTCTAGAGATTCTGTAGGTATGTATGAACGATATAATGCTTATCCAAACACATAATCTCGAGAGATGAAAAACGAGCATGTATTTTGCGCAATTGGCACGTTTTCAAAAAGAAAAGAAGCAGTGCTGAAGGCATGACGTCAACCTGTCGGGCAAAAGCAAAATCCACGGCTAGCCGACGAGGTGAATTTTTTTCAAAGAAAAATCTATCTCTGACGTACTCGTGCATGTGGATCAATAGTTGACCTATTGAGGCACCAAGATTACTTAATTACAAGTGAACAAAAAAATCACGTGCATTTTTTCTATATACTTTTATTACAACTTTCATTAAACAATAATTACACTTAATAAAAAAAAAAACTGCTTTCATTTAAATCTATAATAAAAATTTTTCAAAAAAGGAAAAAATTTGTTCTTGTAGATTAAAACAAATTTTAACAAACTAATAAAATTAATAAAAATTGTAAAAAAATTTCCTTCCACGTGATTAATGAATCACGTACACTCAAGAGATTCATATTCAAAATAGATAAAAACCGAAATGTAAAAAAATATGTAAAAAAATATGTAAAAAATTTTTTCTTCACATTATTCTTTTAGCGAAAAAAAATAAAGAAATAAACATGTATACTTCTTTGCAGTGCGAAGAAAATGTTATTGCTATAAAGACTGAAGGTAATCGTGTTTCTTTCACAGAGAAATGATAAGTTATTGATAAGAACACAAATAATTGTGGTTTACTTGTTAATAATTATTCACTTAAAAATGTATTTGGAATTTTTAAGACACACATTTAGGAATATAAGCATAAAAAATAAAATATCAACCAATAAATATAAAGTAAAAAAAAATTCCAATTGGTAAAATTTTCTATTATAAATAATGAAAAAAAATTTCAACTAACAATAACAAATTGTAATAATAAAATAATAAAACAAAAAAATTAGTTTAAAAAATTATAAATAAAAAAAGGAGTCAATGTCAGTGACTTGAGAAATTAATATATGAAGTAATACGTGAAAAAAATCGCGTGATCTTAAAGCACATCCTCACAATTTCTACTATGTAATTTTTTCCACTGAACGTATACTGCTTAATGTAATTATTATAAAAATTCATCCGCAAGTTGCTTGATAAGTGTGCACATAATAGTCGTTCTGTAGATTTGTAAAACAGTTAATGAGAAAAAACTACACTAATTATAAAGAAAGGAATCATGAATCAAGTCGATCTAAAGACTTTTTCCTTCTCTTGGATTAAAAAAAAAATAAAACATGAGACAAATTAGTACAATAATTGAATAGATTAAATTTTTCAATTATTGCACAAAACATAAATAAAATTGTAATAATCACCGAGATGGAAAATTTTAATTTTCAATTAAAGTAAATTGATTTTTATTTTAAAACATCCAGATTTTGAATTCCGGAATTAAAACAAATTAAAATAATATTCCGGAATTTAAAATAAAAGAATTTTATTTGCAGATTTATTATTTTTTTTCATAAAATTCAAATTGTGTTTTTAATGCACTGTATAGTTGAGTGTAAATTATTGTCTTTAAAATTCAGTTGATTGTGAAATTATATTAAGTTTCATAATTTGACCGTTGAATAGAATATTAATATTTTATATTATGCTTATCAGAAAATTAGTGGTAATGGATTCATATGAAGATAATTTTTAATAAACATTACCCAGTGGCCACATCTGGTCTCAAAGAGTTCGTTAAATCTTTTTTTAAAGAAATTTTTTTCAAGCATATATATATACAATATAATTAAAAAAAAAATAATTAAATCAAATTTCAATGGAAAATTAATTAGCGCTTGACATCCTTTAAAGGAATAAATTGTACCCCACTTCTATTATTTACTTTTGAAATATAACATATATTAAAGGTCATTAATTAAGATGGGAATAACGCAGATTACTAAACTTAGTAATTAGTTATCTATGAACAGGAAATGTATATAAACGATTTCTAATCTGATATATACAATATTGGTTTCAATCGTAATAAGCTTATGAGATAATAATATTCTAGATGGAAATTCATATTTCAAGTTGGGAGATAAACACACTAAACATGCAATTTGCTCCGATATTTCTTATATGTGACAAGTATTTAGATATCTCACACTAATTACTGAACAAGTTTTCATTTAAAAAATACCGTTTTATTTTCAAAGCATGTATACTTTTATCTTTAGAATTTTGTAACAGAAGATAAACCGCATCACTGTCTTTGAAATTCACATTCAATGGAGAATAAATATTAAAAAAGTTGACCAAACTTTTCAGAGTGTGAGTTATACTATTATGCGTTTTAAAAACATTTTAAAAATTACGCCGCGGTGGAATTATGAACATTAAATATTAATTAATTGATAAGTAATAAAATCTTAAAAGCCATTTATAAAATTGAGTGGACGTTTCATAAAATGTTTATGTCCCTAAATGGCTTTATTAAATTTATCATTAAAATATATGTCATGTCATCTTTTTGAAATTATAACATACGATTATTTATATACCGAGTTATTAGAATTCACATAAAATCTAAATTGAACCCGCAGTTATTTTTCAGCATTTCCATTATTGTTTCATTGAATGACTAAATTCAAACTTAATGGAAATATCGAATCTGTTAAATTTGTTAAATTCATAGACAATCTAACATTTTGAATTAGCAATCACATTATTCTTATAAAGATCTATTTTAACAATTACCAGAAATCCAATATTTTTATATCCTAAACTTAGAAGCAATTGTCAATAGTCTTTTCAATAATAGAAGAGTATTAATGGAGGCATCAAGAAGAAATGATGATGTAGATGATGATATGATGATAATTTTGAAGAAGACTATTATCATTCCGAAGTGGTACTTATATGTATGTAATAATTATTAATCAATCAAGTAACAAAACGTTGAATGCATCAGCAATGGATAACAAATAGGAGGGTAAAAGTAATCATATAAGTAACACTAGCATATACAATAGTTGGGATAAAGCGACTATGCACCGCAAGAAAATTGAAAAATTAATAATTTAGTAAGAGACACTAAAAAAAAACTGTCCAAAACAAATGTGAGTCATATTAAGTTGGCTCCAAAGAACTGTGGTTAAAGTCAGAAAAACGATTTCCTCTGAAACAATCATCTCACGAGAAAGGGAAGGCGCCATGTTATCCAAGCGACTTACATGAAAGAGGTCACAGTATCCGTGATACTTGAGCAAGGTCTACCGCGCAGAGGAGTCATCATATCGCGGAGGCGCTCACTGATGACCAATGTCGTCATCATCATCATCATCATCATAACCAAAGCACAACTTGACACTGATAATCCTCAGTTGTTTCAATTCCTTTGCTGTAAATGAGTGTCAATGTTGATATTCCACTAGGAATGATGCTGTACTTTTTATGAAGGCATTTTCTCTCCCTCTCTGTCTCTCTCTCTCTCCCTACCCCCTTCTCATTCTATTCAGAAATCAGATAAAAAAAAGGCCGAAAGGTGCGAAGTGTATGGAGTGCTCGCGTCAAACGAACTAAACGGACCTTGATTGTAAAACGTTTTCGTTGCGCGACTTAAGAGCGGGCTGTACACGCGGGTTGCGCGGGGTTACAATTTTAGCGTGTAGTAAGTATTAACAAACCGAGGGAAAAGATACCAAAAATAATTCCGGTGTGAAGAAATAAATCGGGGTGCGTGGTGGTTGGCGTAGTCTGGGTAGGTATTATAAGAAGAGGAGAACGTGAGTAGCATTGATGTGAGCGCGAGCTAGTGAGATGGTTAGGCTATAAGGCTGCAAAGCAGCTGCTATTCAGATAGGACTTACCTCTGCTGTTTTTAGAACTCCACTCCCAGAACTGCACGGGTCGAATCGAGCCAAAACCAAAATACCATCGATATAGCCCCCTGTAACTCGACGTTATACCCCATCGCAGATTCTGTACCGACGTAGACCTCCCCCTCGTTCTCTTTGTACCCCGTTTATGTCCACGAGTTATTTGACTGACGCGCCACTCGTATCATGACGCTGGATCGCGAAGATCGCTTTTGTATGATGATGGCGGACCAACATCCCAAACATACGATTCGCTCAATGAGAGGCGTCGCGACGCCTGCGAACATCAGAAAGAGCGAATGAGCATACACCCAAGGCGGGACGTTGCTCCGTAAGAGAATTTTTTTTGAAATCACCTCTCATTTGGAACTTTGGATTCAACAAGTTTTGAACACATCTTGAAAGGTCATCATCGACTTTGCGATAATAAGTACAAAAACCTGGGTCGACAAGTCCAAAGTCTGATTGAAACAGAAAAAATTGGGTCATTTCAATCCGATTTTAAGTTCCCTGGAGTGTTTACAGACTATCATTCTATTCGGAAAGTCTGGGAAAGTCGGGTCACTTCAACCCGATTTTGAATTCCTGATTTGGTTTGATTTCCGTAAATACTTGCAGTGTTTACGGTGGACTATCATACCGTACTGGAGATTCACTAATCTGGTTCCAATCTGGTTCACACAGTCCACAAACAATCAAGAAAAACTTCATCTAGAACCATATGACATCCACAGCATCCAAACTTGCAGCAATATTCTTATTTCTGCTACATTAGAGCATTTAGGAAATGTTTGAAATATATTCCTGCAAGTTCAGGTACAGTTCGATCCCAGTTTCAACCAGATTGGAACCAGGTGATGAAGTGGAAGCGGAAGTACGACAAAAGACCCATTGGGTCTTAATGGGAGACAGTTTACAGAAATTCCCATAACTGAAATAGGTACTGCTATCGATTGGATTGTTTACAATCCAATTTTACTTGTTTACAAGTATTTAGGTCTCGAAGAACAAAATAACCAACATCAGGAATCGAAACAACCGAAAATTTTGAATCATCATCAACAAAAAAAAGACTAGAAGCCAAGAAATGGAACTACAGCCAGATAAGGTGCAACATCTAAGGTAGAATCTCATTGTTCAGGCATCGCAGCTTCACCGTTTTTTCATTTAGGTGCACCAAATTTTTCCCCAGTAGAGTTCAACATTCCGATTTTGATTCGACGGTTAATTACAATAGAACTAATGAACCGACAAAGTCACATCATGTCACAAAAGAATGAACGGATAAATTCTAACATATATTTGACGATTTGATGAATTAATTTTTCATTTTATTAGATATGAAATGAGTTGAGAATAATAGTGGGGCAGAAGTTTAATCGGTAAAATCATTTATTGTCAATTGAAGACTAATTTCTGGTTTAACCAAATTATAAAGTTGAAGTAAAGGAGCGCGAGAGATATCCGGTATACCGAGAGAGGAGTGACATTAATTATTCGCCAGCATCAGAGAGTAGCTCTCTGTATAAATTAGATCGACGGGATAAGACAGAAGCCATTCGTTTCTCACCGTTCTGATATGACGTAATTTCATTTTAACAGAAACCACCTCCTGGTTGGGGTATTATATTCAATAATAAAATCTGTCGTAATGTCGGGAAATTCAGGAATTATTCGATATTAGCGTGAAACCGAGTTGCGCTTCAAGATAACCACTATGAATACTTGATGAACATGAGATATCAGTCCGTGGGATCATATATATATACATTCTCCACTACTAATTCGTTTATTGAAACCTGAAGCATTTTCGGAAGCAAAATCGATTAAAGCTAATGCTTTTTACTCTGAATGAAATCAACCTCTGAAAACATGACGGGATACAGCACATGTATATCAAATTCAAAAACAAATTCAACTCAATGGTTACAATCAAATTTCGTTTCATTTCATTCATTATAACGATAAACATTCCCAAACAATCAGTAACTATAAATTGTTCAAAAACGTTTTCTATTCCATGAAAAATCGAATGAAAAGCAAGTGTTTAAAATTGGCTTCTGAAGTGTTTTAAAAACTGAACATATGATTGAAAGGTGCAGAACGTAAATCCACCTGGCTTTTTATGTTGATTGTTCAAAGCGTTTTGACAGAAGAAAAAAAGAATCAAGTCGAGAGGAAACTTTAAAGCGGAGAAATAATCATTAAATTTGAAATTGAAAACCAAAGTATGGCTAAAGTTTATGAACGGAGGTCTGAGAAGAAAACAGGAAAGTGAAACGACATTGCAATGGATCGGCACGTGCCACTCGATAAATCTGTCGGCAGCTGAGGCCACAGCCGGCAAACCAAGTTTCTGATTCTCGGTCCAGGAGGGCCAACATCCCCTACGCTTTAACAAGTCACGTCTATGTACATGCGTACACGTGTTTTCAAGCACTACAAGTGAACATCTTCGATATTGTAAATTTTATACATATATATACATAATTATATAATAAGTCTCATTTTATATAATCCCTAAACAGAAAACTGCTCCAAATTAATTTTGATTTTGTTTCAAACCAAAATTCATACCAAAATAGGGTTACTACTTATTCTATATTTTAAAAATTTCTCCAAATTCCCTCCAAATTTTTCTTTTGTTTTAGGTTTCCAAAAAAACCTTAACAATTAGAAAAATAATATGCACTGAGAAACTTTTCCTTGTAATATTTACCATAGTGCCGAGTAATTTCGGGATATATCAGTCATACTGATAATTATTTTTAAAAAAAGTAGAAAAATTTAGTAAATTTTACCATAGTTCTGGTAAATTTTACTGTCGCGACAATAGAACTTGCTTATCAGTATGACACACTCAGAAAAAAGATATATTTGTCTCAGAGCCAACTAAACTATTTATTTGGAACAAATACATTTTATTTGGTTCAAATAAAAATTTATTTGGTTCATATAAAATTTTTATTTGGATAAAATAAAATTTTTATTTGGTTAAAATAAAATTTTTATTTAAAACAAATAAATAATTTAGTTGTCTCTGACACAAATATATGTTTATTTAACGCAAATAAATTATATTTGGTTAAAATAAAACATTTCTCTGGGTGCAAAAAAATGTATACTGAAAATTTTTTTTTTTTTTGTATACATAAAGTATACGTATTTGTTTTATTCGAGCATATATGGTTTCAATTTATTTATATACATATGAAGTATAAAAGGTATTTGATTTTTAAAAAATAATCCCCAGACAAAAAAAATTGTTTCATCGTTGGATTGGAACGGATCGATTTTTAATTTCAGTGAAATACTCTGGGGTATATTCCTACGAATACCACTATATACTACAATTTTGTGAACGCATTTTTTAATGCGTTTTCTTGGCAACGAAAAAAATTCCCAGACGATATAAGTTTCTCTTAATTGTAAAAAAAAAATAAATAAAAGGAAGAAAATACACACAAAAAAAAGATAAATTTGACTCAGAGCCTACCAAACTATTTATTTGTTCCAAATATTCCAAATTTATTTGTTCCAAATATAATAAATTATTAAACTCAAATTATATTTGATTGAAAAAAAGCATTTCTCTTGATGTAGAAAAGCGAAAAATATTTTTTTAAGAAAGAAACAAAGTTTTTGCGGGAGAAAAATTTCTCTAATTTTTATAGATTCATCATCAGAAAATTAAATTATATTCACCGGATGTGGAGAAAAATTATTATGGGAATTTCTTAGCTTTATATGAAAAACCCGACGAGAAAGACATCGAGAAGAAAAACAATCCTCCTGAGGAATGTTGCGCGCAGATTAAGAGACATAAAAAAAACTTCTAGAGGCGTAATAAACTTTTTTCTTTCGAGCATCCACATCTTTACGTCTGAACGGATAGTTTTCATGGATCTTTACACAATAAAAATTCAATTTACACTATTAGACACGCGAAAATCATAATAGTATCGACATAAAATTTTTATTGTCTCAAAAGTATACCAAAGAAAAATACAACATCAGTTATATTTATCAAAGTGTTTGTAAATGAATATATATGTCTAAAGAACGGAAATAAACTATTTTTCAAATAAAAATTTTTCTCTTACCTACACTGAAAAAAAAATTTATTTGATTCAAATAATGAATTGCCAAATAATTTTTATTTAAATCAAATAAACTGTAATTGAATTAATAATTTCTGTATTTGAGTCAAATATCATTTAATTGGCTCAAATAAAATTTATTTGAATCAAATACCAATTAATTGACTCAATTAAGTATTAAATTAATTAATTACTTGTCTATTTTTCAATAAATATTTACTTGAACCAGACAATTTTTATTTAACTCAAATAATTTGTAAGTAAAATGATAATTTCTGTATTTGAGTCAAATACCATTTAATTGACTCAAATAAAATTTATTTGAACCAAATACCATTTAATTGACTCAATTAAGTATTAAATTAATTAATTACTTGTCTATTTTTTAAAAAATACTGGAACCAAATAATTTTTATTTAAATCAAACAAGTTGTAAGTGAAATAATAATTTATGATATGTATTTGAGTCAAATACTATTTAATTCACTCAAATAAAATTTATTTGACATTAGTCAAGAAATTTATTATTTGAATCAAATAATTTTTTTTTCAGTCTATATTCTTGAATAAATTCACAGTTTTCTTGAAAGTATCAAATTGATACCAAATTGGATCAAATTGATACTAAAAATTTGGATCAATTTACCATTTGATTCGGATTTTTGGTATCAATTCGTTGCAATATTTGATACTTTAAAGATATCAGTGTTTTATTAAATGAAGAGAAAAAAAAATTAAATCCGAATAAATAGTTTTTTTTCTATTTTACGATTTGAATTTCATTACATGAGAGATACAGTTAGCTAAATTTTCCACCAACACGATGTGGTAAATGTTTTTTTTTTTCAACTACAAGCAAAGTTTGATGAGGTGGTATGTACCCAGTGAAGGCACCGTAGAAACGCAATTTCTGCTAAGCCACCATAAAACATACTATTTCCTTCGTAAAGGGTGTATAAAGTTAATCCGTTGACCACGAAATGGTAACGTGCTCTATCTTCACTATTTCCCTTTTAACAACTTTGCGCACTCATTTAAGGCGTTGCGTTTCATGGAAATATTTGTCAATTTTCTTTTCCCTTACAGGAACAAATTCTTAGTCAAACATTTTTATTGCGTCTATATTTTTTTATTAGAAAATCCGAATTTTCAAAGAGAAATAAACATTTATTTTCTCTTGCACTGAAATTTCCCTTTTTCTCCGCATCACTCCTTAGAAGTGCGGCAACGAATTTTATAGGTTATGTTTAGGAAAGTTTTTTCTCAATTTAAGATTAAGATTAATTATTTAATTAGTATTAATCTTAATTATTTGAGTTTAATAATTATTTAGTATATAAAATAGTTAATAAAAATAGTTTTTGACATCAAATAATTAAAAATGAATCTTTAATCAAGCAAAAATTTTCCTAAACATAACCTATAATTTCATAACCTTCTTTCACCGTGGAGCGTCACATAAAATTCAATTTTTGTGCATTGGGCATAATTTTAGGGCGTGTGTCAATTAAAATGTTTGGTGAAAGGGGTGAAATAATATGCGAAGCAAATATGAGAAGTTATAAATTACACATCACTTAAAAAAATTTTTGTAAAAACTTACATTGATGACTCTCAGCGTGTGTACCCGACCTGCATTTCTGAAGCTGCTGCACTCGTACGTTGTCATCTTTGGAACACAAAAAACACTCACCATCACTCGCGATTTTAGAAATTCCGAGCACTCCCGAACCACGTGCCAAGTGTGCGGGAAAAACTCTACTTTTTATAATTACGATCGCGATTTTAAGTAATACGAACACTCACGATATTTAAAGATTACTTCAAATTTGGGAGAAAAATTTTAAAATTCATCACTCAATCGTATAGTTTCGAAGCTGTCACTAATTTTTGGAAATTGAAATTTAAAATCGAGGGTGATTTTAGAATCTTCTTTCTTCTTCAAAATTATGGCGTCGCGATAATTTTAGAAACACGTGGTCGAACAAGACGCTGGAGGCGTGGCTTCATCATTGCATCTCTAGTACCATTTTTCGCCACCATGATTAGAAGTTTCGCTGATTGGTGGAAGTTGAACAAAATATTCCAAAAATTGACAACCAATAGGCCAATTAAGAAAAAAAGAAGAATAATTTTACTACCTTCTTTCTCATTCACGTTGATTGCAAAAGTAATTCAAGCCGCATTGATTGACGCCATGTTGCCATATGTCACAGTGGGAACGAAGCTGACGAAGTTTCCTTCTGTTCTGAAAAATTTGAAATAATATTTAATAATTAGTAAATTTAATATTTAATCAGAATTAAACAATAATTATTTTATAAAAATATAAATTAATATCAGATAAAAATATTTTTTTTACTCATTTCGTAATATACAAAAAATTGTTTCGCTCCAAAAAAAAGGGACATAGAAGCAAACGAACTATAGTTTATGTTTGTGAAAGATTTAACTTGATTAAAGTTCCTTTTCAATGACCTTTGAATCGAAAACAATTTTTATTGAATATTTCCAAAATGTAATGAAGACAAAAATCAATGATTTAAAAATCCTTTCTCTGTATTTTCACTTCCAAAAATTACCAACATAACCTAAAACTTTTTGCTTCAAGGTGTCCCTTTGTTTGCAGAGCGCGTCACAAATTGAAGTTTCATCTAATTATAGCGTTTTTGAAAAAACGTATTAGGTAACCTGCAAAGGTATTTTTTTTTAAATAAATTTTCCACCAATTTTAGAAATCAGAAAAGAAACAATTACGTCAAGATCGTCGGAGAATAATAAAAAGTGGCGTCAATGAGAGTGAGAAAGAAACACCAGTTTTTCTTTCTCACTCCTAATGGTTCCTTTTTCGCGCCTGCGCGTCTCGTATCTCACAAAGCAACGTTGCCAACGAATACGTGTGTATTGCACTTTAATGTTAAACCAAAAGAAGAAGAAGAAGAAGTCACAAATCAACTCTAAAGCTGTAACCACATGTTCGTCTCTTGCAATACACAATTCTTAGTCGCGGACTAAACTAAAATTAAACCAAACAAAATTTCTCCTGATTTAAATTTAGTTTAATAAAAAGTTGTGACGAACTTCGCGAGACTTGAAATTTAGTTAAATTAACAAGAAAGGGGTCCGGCTCGCGATAGCCAGCACAAATAAAATGAGTGAATATTCCATAATCCAGCGAAGAAACAATCCAAACTGCAGCGCAATTAGATGAGCAGTTGCGAATCGAGACGAG
>JUFY01033084.1:2378-16764 GCA_001855655.1 Leptopilina clavipes
TATTAGTATTTAGTATTTAGTATTTAGTATTTAGTATTTAGTATTTAGTATTTAGTATTTAGTATTTAGCATTTAGTATTTAGTATTTAGTATCTAATATTTAGTAATTAGTGTTTAGTATTTAATATTTAGTATCTAATATTTAGTAATTATAGTGTTTAGTATTTAATATTTAGTATTTAGTGTTTAGTATTTAATATTTATAATATTTAACATTGATAACCAGTTTTAGTGAAACTATTAGAAAATATGAAAAAATCTGTAGATAAAATTAATTTTTTAGGAAGAAAAATGAAGAAGGAAAAATTTTGATTTAATTTCAGATTGCGTGGTTGTTATACAAAAGCTTTAAAGCTACTTGTACGGTATTACAAGTGATTATTAAATACATCTTGTGTGTATCGAGTTGAAAATAAATGATAACAAGCTTCGGGGAAAAATATATAAGAAAAGCGATCGGATCTTCTCTCATACAAAAAAGAAATATCAACTACACTTTTCTTTACTCACTGAGCAGATGAACTATGTTTTCTTTTCATTCGCCTCGTTTTCCTCCTCGATATGTATATTTCAACTCTCTCTCTCTCTCTCTCTCTCTCTCTCTCTCTCTCTCTCTCTCTCTCTCTCTCTCTCTCTCCTTCTTCTTGTGTCTCTCTTACACCTCCTCTATAGTTATCTCTTTCTCCACTATTTTACTCTTCCTTCCTCTATTCTCTCTTACTCTTCCTCTGTATTTATCTCTCTCTCTCCTCTATTTTACTCTTCCTTCCTCTATTCTCTCTTACTCTTCCTCTGTAGTTATCTCTTTCTCCACTATTTTACTCTTCCTTCCTCTATTCTTTCTTCCTTTTTTCTTACTCTTCTTATTCTCATCCTTCTTTCTTATCTTTCTTCCTTCTTTCTTACTCTTCTTATTCTCATCCTTCTTTCTTATCTTTCTTCCTTCTTCCTTATCTTTTTCTCCACTATTTTACTCTTCCTTCCTCTATTCTCTCTTACTCTTCCTTTGTAGTTATCTCTTTCTCCACTATTTTACTCTTCCTTCCTCTATTTTCTCTTTCTCTTCCTCTATAGTTATCTCTCTTCTCTATTTTACTCTTCCTTCCTCTATTCTCTCTTACTCTGTCTCTGTATTCTTCCCTTCTTTTCTTTTTTTCTTCCTTCCTCTATTTTTCTCTAAGATAGAGAAATATTGTAATGAAAAAGATATAGAAATGGAGAGAGAAAGAGTTATAAATAGAAAGAGAAAGATAAAATTTAGAGAGACAAAGAGATAAAAATACAGAGAAGAAGAGATAGAAATAGAAAGAGAGAGAAACAAAGAGAGAAAGAGAAAGATAAAAATAGAAAGAGATAGATAAAAATTTAGAGAGACGAAGGGATAAAAATAGAAAGAGAGAGATAGGAATAAAGATAAATAGAGAAACTGAAAGAGTTGGAAATAGAAGGAGATAGGTAAAAATGTAAAGAGACGAAGAGATAGGAATAGAGAGAGAGAGGAAGAGATAGAAATAGAATTATAAAAATTTAGAGGGACGAAAAGATAGGAAAGAGAGAGAGAGAGAGAGGGGGGGGAATAGCGAGAGAAATAGAAATGGAGAGAGAAAGAGATAGAAACAGAGAGGGAGAGAGAGAGGGGAATAGCGAGAGAAATAGAAATGGAGAGAGAAAGAGATAGAAACAGAGAGAGAGAGAGAGGGGGGGAATAGCGAGAGAAATGGAGAGAGAAAGAGACAGAAATAGAAAGAGAGAGAATTCACCCTACCTCCTTTCCTCCTCTTTTCTCCCACCCACCCCCCCATGGGTGGAAGCTCTTTGCGCACGTCGAGCTTTTCCCGCGTGAGTGGCGCCATCGCGTTACGTTACCGCGCGGCATTAACCATCCGCGCTCGCTCGTATCCTACGTTCTCTACTGCTTCCTTCTTCTTCTTCTTCTCCTACTCTTTCTCTGTCTCTTTCTCTGTCTCTTTCTCTTTCTTTCTTTCTACTTCCTTCTCATCCGTTTTCAATTCTTCTGCTTCGAAATTCCAATTTCTTCTTCTTCCTCACTCACTCTTTGTCTGATTTACTCACTAATTCATTTTTCGTCCCTCTCTCTCTCTCTCTCTCCCTCTCCCTCTCATCTTTACCGTGTGGTACATGGTACACTGTCCGGACAGAAAATCGTCATCGTTTTGTGTCGGCGTGCGCCACATACGTCATTCTCTCTCCGAGTCGGTCAGTTTTTCCTCGACGTTTGGGCGCGCGCGAGTGAGTGAGAGCGAGACAGAGACAGAGAAAGAGAGAGAGAGAGAGAGGAAGACAGGAGAGTGAGTCTGATCATTGAACATACACACACAGTTCGCGAGTCTGTCCTGGCGCGTTTATACCACGAGAAAAAGAGAAAGAGAGAGAGAGTGTGTATATTTTTGTTTCCTGAAAGAAAATAAATTTGGAATTATTTTTTTATCGTGTATGTGTGTTTTTTATTTTCTGTTGATGGGTGGGGGAGTTTGTGATGTTGGAATATTAAATGTGCAATGCCTCGTGAAAAAATTCTCATTGTTGATCTCGTGATGCTAAGGATTTGTGAATTCATGTTCCTGGGGAATATTGTCGTGACGTCGAGACATAAATACCGTAACAAATTCAGTCCAATTGTGTACCTTTTAATGTCCAATATTCTCTTTTTTCGTCGTCCACGTTTTACATCATCTTTGTCCATATATTGTCCGTCCTTGAAGTGATTTGGTCCATCAGTTGGACTTGAGAGAGATTTATATATTTGATATATATATATATATTTAAGAGGGAAAGTCAGGGAGAAGGATCTTCTACTTGTAACTGGGACCGAAACAAGCAGCCGCCCCCATGCAACATGCAGATGATCCTGGTTGCTGGCGGGTGAGTCCAATCGTTTAACTGACTCTTGGTGAAATATTTTTTTCTTTCCTACTTTTCTGATTTATGTTTAGATTCGTGAGTGATGGTTTTTTTCTGTTTTTTTTTTTTTTTTATTATTTATTTGCGGTTTGACAAGCACGTGGGGCAAGAGTCAGTGTGTGTATGTGTGTGTGGGATGAGCGGTGTCATTAATATTTTAGAAGGGAAAACACACGACATTTGAGAGAATGATTCATTATTTTCTTGAGTGAATTTTGCGAATGTGAATATTTATTAAATAGTGTTTTATCATCTGTTTCGCTCCAAGTGAAATTGACAGATTTTCAATTTAATCTGACCCGGTCAATAGTACCGCACTTGTTAAATGAAGGTGGCAACGATTCTGGATATGTGATTTATTGAGAGTAATGGGAAACGATGTATAGTTGGAAAATCAGAGTTACGGAAACTGTTCAAATTTCAAATATTTCCCTTGTGAAAAATTACATTTCATCGTTGCAATTTTTGTTTTTCTCATTTCTTATATATGCCATTCGCCGGTAAATAATGTAATTATTTATGCAAAAGTTCCTTTTTCCTGACAATTTATTGATATAGTTGAATTATGAATTTTGGAGCAACAATATTATATTATTACAATTATAAATTGGAGCAATAATTTTATTGATATTTCAATTATAAATTTTGGAACAACAATTGGAGAAACAATTTTATTTTTATTAGAATTAAAAATTCGAGCAACAATTATTTATCTCATCTGTGATTGTTATTTGTTTTTTTATTATTTTATTATTTTATTATTTTATTATTTTTTATATTGCTATTACAATTATAAATTGGAGCAATAATTTTATTGATATTTCAATTATAAATTTTGGAACAACAATTGGAGAAACAATTTTATTTTTATTATAATTAAAAATTCGAGCAACAATTATTTATCTCATCTGTGATTGTTATTTGTTTTTTTCTTCTACTTTCTCTTTAATAAAAACTTAATAACTTTTAATGAATTATTGCTCTTTTGATAAATTGCTTTGCCTCATGAGTTTAAGAATGATTGTTTATTTCAGAAAATGGAGAATTTATTCATGAGAGTTCATTTAATGAATGATTCTGTACATAATATCCATTTAATGAAAAAATGAAAGTGGATTTTATTTTATTTTTTTTTTATGAATGGAGATTTTTTCTTTTTAAACAATTTCTTAAAATGATTTAAACACAAATATTAAATTTAGATTTGTCCTTTAAATGCGCAAATGAAAATTTATTTTTCCCTTAAACAAAAAATTTGTTTAGTTTTGAAATTTAGAATTTATTTATTTAATGAAAAATTTGTTTATTTTCAAAGTGGAAAATTTGTATATTTTTTAAGTAGACAAATTTTTTATCTGCAAATAAAAAATTTTTTTATTTCATAAATAGAACATTTATTTATTTCTTATTATAAATGTAAGAAATTTGTTTACTTTCTTAATATAGGAAAATTATTTATTTCTTCAGTGAGAAATTTGTTTATTTTCATAAATAGGAAGATTGTTTATTGTTTCAATAAGAAATTTGTTTATTTCATGAATATATAATTTTTTGAAATCATGAATAAATTATTATTAATTTAGAATTCATGAATTATTATTATTATTATTATTATTATTATTATTATTATTATTATTATTTGTTCCATGAAAATTAATTTTTTATAAGTTTTCCATTTATAATGAAGTGAAATTGGACTTTGTTTTTTCTTCTTTTTTTTTAAGAGAAAATCTTAAATTTCAATGAAAACCTATCAGTGAAAAGATTAAGTGTAACTTGAGTTTTATTCTCATGATCGATTAGAACCGAATTTTAACGTTTCTGTTTTTAATCAAAATCTTATTGTTATTGTTTATCGTGTTTTGCAAATAAAGTTATAAACAAATGAATTTTATTTGGAGAAAAAAAAGTTAATTAATTGCATTTTCCCTGATGTAAAAGTTTAAATTAAAGAAACTTTTTAAACTCGAAACGATGAGTATAGGTTTAATTTAAAGAAAAGTTTATTTCATTTAAACGCACTTCGTCATATTTAAATGAAAATTTTTGTTTTTTAATTTAATTAATTTCTCATGGAGAATGAAATTAATAGAAAACTTTGTTTATTTTGAACGTGACATCATTTTTATTCCAATGATGATGAATTATTTTTAAATTTTATTACGTACAACAAAAGTTTTTTTCGAAAGTAATTATATTGATAATTTTTTATAAATAAATATTTCAATAATTATTTAAAATGTTAATGTTTTGAAATACATTTTACTTTCTGAAAAAATACTTCGTCTAAAAATATTTAAATAATAATAGTTGTTTGATTTGAATTTTATTCGATGAAATGAAACCAGTTTCCTCGATGTTGCATATTGCAGTAAAAAGAAAGAGAAAAAAAATATGCTCAATACACTGAATTGGCGAAATTTCTGTGGCATAATTAAAGCAATTAATTATTCAAAATATATTAACGGATAATAAATTAGACTCCGTTATAGTTTCAATGATTTAAATTTCACTTACTCATTACATTAATTAATTATAATTCATGGTTCTCATATTCTAAATTTATAATTTAAAAAAAATCAATGAACGTTATAATTAACAATTTGCTAATAATTTTTTTTAAACTAATTTATATTTTTGTAATTTATCAATTTGAATATTTATCATTAATTATTTATATTTCTTGTCAATTTTATTGAGATTTCTTGTATACCTACTTTTTTACCTGTAAATTTTGATTGAAAATTTATATTTACCTTTTAAGCTGCCAATTTTGACCTGAATTTTGAGCTTTTGTCTGTGATTTTGACCTGCGATGTTTGACCAAAATTTTCTTCTGTTAAAATATCATTTTCAAACATAATTCTAATGTTTGACAATTTACCATCAACTTTTGACCTAAAAAAGGTTATGTTTACCTTTTTATTTGTGAATTTCGACCTAAAAGTTGAAGTCCATATGTTCTCTTGACCTGCAATTAAAAACAAAAATGTCTTCGTAAAAAGTGACTCGAAAACAAAATTATAAAATTATGTTTGTTTCTTCATTTTATTTGATAATTTTGACCTACATTTTAATCTCATGTCGTTTTGACCTAAACTTTGAGGTTTTCTCTTATTTTATTTGACAATTTTGACCTTTTTGCTGTTTGCTTTTTGACCAATTTTTGCTTTCACGTTGTTCTGACTTTGAAGTTATTTTTGCCTCGCAATCTGTGAATTTTGACCTAAATTTTGAGCTTTATTTATTTCATTTTTTATCTGTTTATTTTTGACCTCTACATTTTGAATTTAGATCTTATTGACCTAAATTTGGATGTTTTGTTTTAGTTTGATTTGTAATTTTTTTTTATTTGAATTTTGAATTTGTAGAAATTGACCTAAAATTCAATTTTTTATTTCCTTTGATTCAAAGTTTTGATTTCTTTTTGTTTTTAAAAGTTTGTTTTAAATGGTGCAGTGTAAATTTTGGAGTGTTTTAAAGAAAATTCTTTGGAGCTTAATGGGTTAAGGTCTTGCGGGTGGAAATTTTTGCGTCACATTAAAAACAGAAAACAATGCTTGCCAAAAACCTTGGAGGGTCCTTATTGCAAATTCCAAGAAGACCTCTTATATATATGGGTTAGAGGGATTTGTGTCCTCTTTTGAGTGTATATATGTAGCATATGGATGCAAAAGTACACACAGGAAGTTGTAATGAAAATTTGAAATAGGGATAATATATATGAAAAATTTTCATTTTAGTACATAACATTGTAACTTTTTTTCTTCTTTCTTTTTTTGAGTTGTGACAATCTGCAGTTTTCATTGGGAGATTTTTCAAATTTAGTCAATTTTGTTTGCTCATAAAAAAAAGAGAGGGGAAAAAGGAACTCACTTTATGTAGGTCAAAAATATTACTTTAGGTTCGCAACAATTTTCTTTATATTCACTGTAACAAGACACATTTCATTCGTATATGAATATTTGAAACGTATTTTATTTAATATTTATTAATTTTTTTTCTTTTCTTTTTTCTTTTCTTTTTTCTTTTTTTTTTTGATAAATATTTAAAAACAATTTTGATTTCAAGGGATTTTTTTTTTTGAAATTGGTAAAAAAAAATTGTTTTTGAACTTTATATTTGGAAAATGTGGTAGCAAATTTTTTTTCCTCTCTTTTATTTTGAAAAATGTTTGAGCTTGTTTTACTTTTCCATTTGCAACCACTTGCAATTAATATTGCAAACATTAAATTCTAAAGTTTAACTCAAAACAAGCTGGAAACTTGATGGATTAAATTGAATATCTTGAAACTTAAGCATTGTAAATTATTATAAATAGTTTAATGTTGTATAATGTTGGCGCACAATTTATATATTAAAAGTGGACATTGCGTTAATTTCCCGCTAAATCAAGCGTTAAAACTCAATCACTTTTAGTCTCTAATTAATCTTGTAGGTGTTTTAATTTACGATTTATAACCCAAATAATTAAAATTTAGTTAATTGGAGAATTTTTTCATTTCAATTTATGAAGAATTTAATTTTTTTTTATCTGGAATTGAAAGTTAAATTAATTCGAATTAATTAATTAAATAATAGACAAATTGAATCTTTCTTATTTTAATTTATTATTTAATTTTATTATTTAAAATAAATTCAATTTAATTATTCAATTTATTTCAATTTATTTTAATTTATTTCAATTTATTTCAATTTATTTTAATTTATTTCAATTTATTTCAATTTATTTCAATTTATTACGAATTGAATGTTAAATTAATTCGAATTAATTAATTAAAAAATAGACAAATTGAATCTGTTTTAGTTTAATTAATTATATAATTAGGGATTTAATTTTTTTTCGAATTATGTTTTAAATTAATTGAAATTATAATTAATCAAGTAAAAATTAAATCAAATCTGTTTTTTTTATTTATTATAATTATGGATTCAATTTTGTTTGCGAATTAAAAGTGAAATTAATTCGAATTAATTAATCAAGTAATGATCGATTTGAATTTGTTTTTCTTTAATTTACCGTAATTTAAGGAACTAATTTTATTCTCGAACTAAATTAAAAATTAAAATTAAAATTGAATTTGAATTTTGTAATATAAATTTCTTTTTTAATTCAATTTCCTCGATTTTTAAATTTCCTTCTTTTTTTTTTATTCATTTTCCATTATAGTTGATTGTATAACTTTTTTATCCTATAGACACAAAATGATTGATATAATACAGAAATGATGTAATTTAAAATTTTTATAACCAATTTAATTTATTAAATTTGAGAATTGAGAATTACATTCTTCTTTCGCAATGAGAAATCGTACAAGTTGAAAGTGATACGTAAAACGATAAATGTCAATCAAAAAAAAATTTGTTCTTCTTCCTTATATCATATTCGATATATTGAAAATAAATTGACGATATTCTTCAGTGCCAAAAAATTTCATATATTGTTATATATATTTTCTTCTTCGCTCTCGAAAGGTTTTTACATTTCTGACATTGGCAATTCTTCAAAACAACTATAAATGCAATTGAAACAGTATTCGAATTTTGCAATTTTTATATTAACTCAATTTTTATTGCTTGGAATTTTTACGCAGTTTTTCATTATTATTGCGAAACATTAAACTTGTCTGAATCTTTCGACAGGTTTTATAATCGATTTTTATTTTCATGATACAATATAAAGTTTACATTCATTCGTTCATTTCGTTCAAAAGTGTTTATATTTTCAATGGTATTTTTAATTAATATTAGTTTTCAATCAAATGGTTGTCTTAATCAATGGTAGTTCCACTTATTAGAAGTTATAAATATTGGTAGTATTTTTCTACAATGGTAGTTTTAACCAATGGTAATTTAAAGTTTTAAACCAATTGTAGTTTTAAACATTGGTAATTTAAACCAATTGTAGTTTTAAACATTGGTAATTTTAATCAAGTGTAGTTTTAACCATTATTAATTTTAACAAATTGTAGTTTTAACCATTGTTAATTTTAACAAATTGTAGTTTTAACCATTGTTAATTTTAACAAATGGTAATTTTATTCAATAGTAGTTTTTAGCCATGGTAATTTAACCATTGGTAGTTTTAACCATTGGTAGTTTTAACCAATGGTAGTTTTAACCAATGGTAGTTTTAACCAATTGTAGTTTTAACCAATTGTAGTTTTAACTAATTGTAGTTTTAACAAATGGTAGTTATATTCATTGGTAGTTTCAACAATAGGTAATTTTTACCAATGGTAGTTTTAACCATTGTTAATTTGAACCAATCGTAGTTTGATTCAATGGTAATTTTAGTAATCGAATTTTCAACAATTGTAAATTCAAGGAATGGTTGTTTCAACCAAATGGTATGTTTTAGTGAATGGTAGTTGCAATTAATGACACTTTTCACTATAATATGATAGTTCTAGTTATTGGTAGTTTTATATATATATATTAAATTTAAAAAAAAAAAAACTTCAATAATCTTAATTTTCATTTTTAATTTAAAAAAAAATAATATTGGAATTTCAAATATATCATTATAATTGAAAAATATTCGTCTCAATAAAATTGGTGAAATTAAAAAATGAAATTGGGTTAAGGTCACATTTCTTTTCCTCCTCTTTTTCTTTCTGAAGCGAGTGAAAATTTTCCGCGGAATAATCTTGAATACTTGAAGCCGAATATCCGATATCATTTTTTTTTTTCATTTTTTCTTTTTTTTTAAGACGAGTTTCTTGTCAATAAAAAATGAAGCGTGTTAAATGAAGAGTAGTAGCAGATTCTTAAAATAGAAATTTTATTTTTTTCTCTCATCAAAGTTTTAAGATCTCTCTCTCTCTCTCTCTCTCTCTCTTTCTCTTTTTCTCTCTTTTTTTCTCTTTGTCGAAGAAAGTATATTTTTCTTCTTATTTCCGTTAATACAATTTTTCTTCTATGTATATGTGGAATTTTTTTATTATTATTCTACATTAATACCAATTTAAAATAGAGAACAATTTGGTTCAATTTTTCCAGAGAAATGAATTTTTTTCAAGTTTTAGCCATTTTTTTCGCGCACAATTGAACTTATATATTTTTCTACTTTAATATCGAGTTATTGTTCGAAAAGAAAGAAGTTTTCATCAATATGCAAAATGCATGAAGTAAATTTTTTTTTAAATACACTAATGCATTTTTTATTATTATTAATGATAATATAATTTTGTCCTAGTTTTCTTTCCTCTTTCGTCAATAAACACAATTTCACTTCTCTCTCTCTCTCTCTGTGTTTGGTTTTTTTTATATCGAATTTTCCAACATCAAGTCTCGAATGATACAGACGAATATAAATCGCGCCCCCAGTAGGTCAGAGAGGTTTTAGTGAGACCCTTCAATCGAGCACCATGTTTTCGATAGGCAAAATCAGGACATTTAAAAAGAAAACGTAGAGATGCATTTGTTTATTTTATTATTTTATAGAGGTTACGCTGTTAAAATTTCAAGGGAATGTAATATATAATCAATCGATATTCTTCATGATTTAAGAATTTTACGTAAATAAAATAAAATAAAATTGATACAAATATTTGGAAATTTATGATCGTATTTGAATTTATTGTTAAAACTAAACGAAAAGTTACTAGAGTTTCGTCGACTCTAGTGACTGTTTTGTTGAGTAACGAAATTTTTTTAAACTCTAGTGACTTTTGTTGTTAAAATTAAACAAAAGGTTACTAGTTTTTTTCACTCTAATGATTTTTCTTGTTGAAATTAAATGAAAAAGTTACTAGAGTTTCGTCGACTCTAGTGACAGTTTTGTTGAGTGACTAACCTTCCTAGGAGTCTAGTGACTTTTGTCGTTAAAATTAAACGGAAAGTTACTAGAGTTTCGTCACTCTAGTGACTGTTTTGTTAAAATTAAACGAAAATTTACTAGAGTTTCGTCACTCTAGTGACTGTTTTGTTGAGTGACTAACCTTCCTAGGAGTCTAGTGACTTTTGTCATTAAAATGAAACGAATAGTTACTTGATTTTTAAAACTCTAGTAAATATTATTTCGAATGAGTAATAGCTTCTTTAAAACTCTAGTAACTTTGCCGAGTATGCGGATAATTTGTAAAAGTTACTAGAGTTTCGATCCATTAGTCGAAAGATTCAAGTGAATACTTACAATTATATTCCCAACGTTATTTCTAGCAAAAATTAAACACCCATTTCAAACTAAATAAACTTTAATTTAAAATATAAAATAAAATAATTTTTGATCAACAAACATTTAATTAATAAAAAACGAATTAATCATGAAATATTCAAATGCAGATTAAACATAAAAATTTGATTCGATTTTCAAAAAAATATATATATATGTTAATCGTCGACTTGATGAAAAGAGATTCTGCCGTTGTCTCAACTTTTGTGACAATTATATATTTATAAATATTGACGTCTTTGTTTTAATTCGAGAGAAATGTCTTCATAATTGAAATTGTAATAATTTTTATTTATATCAAGTAGAGCACAATTGCACGAATGACATATTATAAATAGAATAATGCGAGAGAGTGTAAATATTACATCTTTGTTGTCATCATATTTCTGGGAATGTTGACAAGATTTAATGCTCGCCATGACAGGCAAACTAATGTTTTCACTTTAATGATATTTGGTTTAAAAGAGAGGGAAAAAAATGAAAAAAAAAAAAAAATTACAAGAGATTTATTAAAACAGGTGTTGATAAATTATATCAGAGAAATATTGTTCGATATTTCGTTACCAGTAGACTATGACAAATAGAAAGATGACTCTCACCGAGTAACATTAAAGAATCATTAATTGGAAAACATTAATTTCTCCCAGTTATAAATACTAAAACGATCAATCAAGATTTTCAATTATAAATTGTCTCTTTTCCTGTTTGCAAACACACATAGACAAAATTCTCTCTCTCTCTCTCTCTCTCTCTTTTTTTTTCTTAAATCCTCTAGACTCACAGAATCATTTTTTATGAATTTTAATTTGTCCCAAACGTAAATGAAGCTAAAAATTGGAAGTATTAAAAGTTACTTGAGGGGAAAGGGGGGGGGGTGTAATTAGTTGTTTAAGTGGAAAAGTTTTTTAATTAATGCAAATTGACTGGATCTTTGAATTCTCACAAGTTTTTTGACAGCGTTTAGTGCAGTAGACATAAATTACACTCTTGTATATATTTTTGTCGATATGATTGTAAATTTATCATGTTTATGCTTATTGCAAGAAGGACAAAATGTACATATATATATATATGCAAATTGAAATGTAAAAATAACAAATTTGTGATCTTTGGCCTAAACGATAGGCATAAATAATTTAAACTATAAATATTTGCCCTCCTGATCCCACAATTGTTTCGTAAACCTTGATTTGAATAATATTTTCCTTATTTTTAATTAACATTTATTCGTTGATTTTTTTTTCTTAGCAATTTTATAAAGAAAAAGTAAAATAAAATAAAATGAGCTTTTGAAAACTTTTAAAAGCTCTTAAAAGTTGACAAATAACTTAGTTTGTTTTACTTAGGAATGACTTTTGATCTCAATTTGAAGATTATCTTTGCCTTTTAGCGCATTGTATGTGACTTAAATTTTCAGGTTATGTCTGCCTCTTGACCTGTGAATTTATATCTGAATTTTAAGGATTTGTTTGTCTGAATTTTATTTTCTAATATTACAATCACCTGTTGAATTGTAAATTTTATGACTAAATTTTTTTAAGCTAAGGTTCACTTTTTGACCTTAATTTTTAAAGTTTCGTTGACGTATTTAACCATTACTTTCGACCTAAATTTAAAAATTGCCTCTTTGCCCGTAACTTGTGGTTCAGCTTTATGGAAGTTATTGACCTTTAAATTTTTACCTCAATTTCCAGGTTATGTTTAATCTTTACCGGTGCATTTTGACCTTTATTTTGAGTTAAGACTCTATTAGATCTATAAATATTGACCTAAATTTTGAAAATTTTGGTAGTTAATCTCTTTAATCTCAAAACTGAGTTTTTTTTCTTCATTTTGATGTTAATTTTCTTGTGATCTATAAATTATGACCTTAATGTTGACCTAAATTTTGAGCTTTCTTCCTACTTTGTTCAATTTTGATCTTAATTTCTCTTTTCGTTTTCCTGTTGACCTAAAGTTTGAGCTTTCTTGATACTGGTCCAATTTTTGACCTAAATTTCAGATGCTGTATTCGCTTCTTGACCTGTGTCTTGAATTTTTTTTTTTCTTTAATCATAGTTATAATTTAGGTTAATTTACATAACTTGAGTTTATATCAGGAAATAATATTTGGTGTTATTTTTTGAAACATTAGCAGTGATATATATTTTTTTTTCTGGTAAAATTAGAAGACATATTTTATGAAAGTATCTTGAATTACTTTTACAAGATTCTCGGCGAAGAAAAGGAGCAAGTGATCCTGTATAAGTATATATGTATATAGATAGAAAAAAACCTCTTGAGCCTGAAGGGTCGTCAGTGCTCTTATAAACATTTTACTTCGTGATTTGAATGCAGGATGAAATTCAGGGTTTAAAAAGCATTATAAGATAATAATGAGAACTCGCTTATACATTATATACATGTAAAGCGCTCTTCATATGTGTTATTATATACACACGTCCGTTTATTTGACACGGGTATAATTCTCATCGTGTCTCCAATAAAAAGAAATTTTTAGAAATAGAAAAATATTTCTCTTGTAAAAAGTTTTCTCATTATATTTTTCTTTGTATTATTTTAAGCGAGATGTGTGTATATTTTTCATTTTACGGAAATATTTACACAATGGGAAAAAGAAAAATTAGACTCAGTATAGTTGTTGTGACAAAATTATATGGTTATGGTTGTTATAGTAGTTCTTAAATAATTGGTAATTATCATTACCATTCGTACAATATAAAATTACCATACATAATAATTATATGGTAATTGTATATAGTTACTGTATAGTCATTGTGTAATTGTATGGTTATTGTATGGTAATTGTATAATTATATGGTAATTTTCTTGTTACTGTATGGTAATTGTATGACAATTGCATAAATGTATAGTTATTGTATGGTAATTGTATAATTATATGGTAATTTTCTTGTTACTGTATGGTAATTGTATAGTTACTGTATAGTCATTGTATAATTGTATGGTTATTGTATGGTAATTGTATAGTTACTGTATAGTCATTGTATAATTGTATGATAATTTTTATGGTAATTGTTACTGCATAATTGTATAGTTATTGTATGTTAATTGTATAATTATATGGTAATTTTCTTGTTACTGTATAGTAATTATATAATTGTATGATAATTTTATAGTTATTGTATGGTAATTGTAAAGTAACTATATGGTAATTGTAAAGTACCTATCTGGTAATTGTACATATAGTTACTGTATGGTAATTGTTTAATAGTACGATAATTATTTTCTAAAGAGAAAAAGAGGATGTTATATTGTTAAAAAAAAAAA